>CAUYQV010144572.1:0-13325 GCA_963574575.1 Galagoides demidoff | reverse complement strand
CAAACAAACAAAAACTCATGGGCTCAAGTAATACTCTTGCCTCAGCTTCCCCTGTAGCTGGACTACAGGCACTTGCCAGGACACCCTGCTAATTTTTCTATTTGTAGTAGAGCTAGGGTCTCACTTTTTCTCAGGCTGTTCTCAAACTCCCAGAGCTCAAGTAATCTACCTGCCTTGGGCTCCCAGAGTGCTAGGATTACCGGCATGAGACACCTTGGCCAGCTTACCCTGATCTTTCCTACCAGTGTGACAGAAGATGTCAGCTCCTTGAGTTGAAAAGTCAGGATTGGGCAGATGGG
The DNA here is from genome assembly GCA_963574575.1 of Galagoides demidoff. Classification (NCBI taxonomy): domain Eukaryota; kingdom Metazoa; phylum Chordata; class Mammalia; order Primates; family Galagidae; genus Galagoides; species Galagoides demidoff. Next base: position 13,026 of record CAUYQV010144572.1, on the reverse strand, counting down.
GGAGGGGGGATGGACAGGGATGTATAAGGTGGGATTTACATTAGTCATGTTGAATTTGAGGTGATGGTGAATGGACAGTTGAGACTAGAAAAGTATATTTGGATAACTGCTTAACATCTATTATTCTCCTTAATTCGTTAAATAAAACTGAGCATTAACTCTGCAAGGGAGTATTCAATCACTGCAACATTATCTAATTTGATCTTCACAACTGTGTTAGGTGTATGTGTTATTTTCATTTTATAGAAGAAAAACTGAAGTACAGAGAGGTAAGATTTGAACCTGAGCATTCCAAATTCTCTCTTAACCACTAGGCATTCCCTGTAGCATCTGTTTAATGAGATTTTTTTTTTTTTTAGAGACAGAGTCTCACTTTATTGCCCTCAGTAGAGTGCCATGGCTTTATAGCTCACAGCAACCTCCAAGTCCTGGGCTTAGGTGATTCTCCTGCCTCAGCCTCCCAAGTAGCTGGGACTACAGGCACCCAGCTATTTTTTTGTTGTAGTTTGGCTGGGGCCAGGTTTGAACCCACCACCCTCGGTATATGGGGCAAGTGCCCTACCCACTGAACCACAGGTTCAGCAGCTGTCCTTGCTGTTTAGCTGGCCTGGGCCGAGTTTGAACCTGTCAGCCTCAGTGTATGTGGCCGATGCCCTAACCACAGTTATGAGATTTTGGAAAATAACTTTTAGAATAAGAGTGCTGGGCATGGTGGTTCACGCCTATAATCCCAGAACTTGGGAGGCTGAAGTGGGTGGCTTGTCTGAGCTCACAGGTTTGAGACCAGCCTGAGCCACAGTAAGACTTAAAAATAGTCGGGCATTGTGGTGAGTGCCCATAGTCTCAGCTAATTTGGGGGCTGAGGCAAGAGAATTGCTTAAGCCCAGGACTTTGAGGTTGCTGTGAGCTATGACCCCATGGCACTCTGCCAAAGGTGAAAAGGGAGACTCTGTCTCAACCCCCCCAAAACAAACAAACAAAAAACACCTGACTACATCAAGAAATATAATATTAGGGCTAGGCATGGTGGCTTACGCCTGTAATCCTAACACTCTTGAAGGCCAAGGTGGGTGGATTACCTAAACTCAGGAGTTTGAGACCAGCCTGAATAAGAGTAAGACCCTGTCTCTAAAACTAGCCAGGTGTTGTGACAGGAGGTTGAGGCAAGAGGATTGCTTGAGCCCAAAAGTTTGAGGTTGCTGTGAGCTATGATGCCACACACCCTACCAAGGGTGAAAAGGGAGATTCTGTCTCCAAAAAAAAAAAAAAAGAAAGAAAGAAAGAAAAAAGAGAAAGATAATTAAGGAAGCAAACTTTTAAAAATATTTTGATTTGGCACCTACTATACCTGCAAACTTCTAGACCATCGCCTCCCCTTTTTTTGAGACAGAGTCTCACTATGTTGCCCTCAGTAGAGTGCTGTGGAGTCATAGCTCAAAGCAACCTCAAACTCTTGGGCTTAAGTGATTCTCTTGCCTCAGCCTCTGGAGTAACTGGGACTACAGGTGCCGGCTACAAGGCCTGGCTATTTTTTGTTGTTGTTGTTGAAGTTGTCCTTGCTGTTTAGCTGGCCTGGGCCGAGTCTGAATCTGTTAGCTTCAGTGTATGTGGCCAATGCCCTACCCATTGAGCTATAGGTGCTGCCTAGACCATTCCCTTCCATATAAAGTTTGAGAAGTACAGTGAAGGTTCTGTTATCAGTTAAAGGCATGCTTTAAAAAAAAAAAAAGAAGGAAAGAAAAGAGAAAGGCCTAGTATGGTGGCTCATACCTATAATACTAGTGCTCTGGGAGGCTAAGGCAGGAGGATCACTTGAGGTTAGGAATTTGAGACCAGCATATGTAAGGGTGAGACCCTGTCCCTTAAAAAAAAAATAGAACAATTGGCTGGGCATGGTGGAGTGCACCTGTAGTTCCAGTTTACTTGGGAGGCTGAGGCAAGATAAGCTCTCTGGAATTTGAGGTCGTAAGGCCACTGCATTGCAGCTGAGGTAACAGAGTGAGACTTTGTTTAAAAGAAATAAAGAAGAGAGAGAGTGAGAAATAGGAGAGAGAGAGAAAGAGAAAGAAAGAATAAGAGAGCAAGAGTCAAAGAAAAAAATGCTTCCTCCCTCACTCTTTTGGATTGTTGGTTTGGCCGGAACTAAACACTGGAAGGAGGGAAAAAGCCAACTTTCAGATTCCTCAGACCCTGACTTTCTGGGAGCAGGATAAGGGAGTGAGGGGTAGGTTGGGAAGGGTAGAAGAAGGTGAGCATGGGGCTTCTGGCTCCATAGATTGAGCTGTAATATCAGCTCCAGAACCAGGAAAGGTGGGGTTCAGCTTGCATTCCAACAAAAATTACATTTCAGGTAAATCACTTAAACTTCTGGGAGAGAAATCTAATTTGAATTTCTACAGGGCATTGAATAGGCATATTTCCCCCTCCTAGAATTGCAAGAGTATTGACATTGTCTTTGGGAATTGTCAATCTTTTATTAATTTTGCTCAGCTTTCCCGGAGTACTAGATTTGGAGGCTGATGGTTTCAGAGTAGTGCTACTCTAAATAAATATGCCACTCTGGTATGAAGATTATTTTGAGCTGAAAGCAATTGGGAAAACAAACAAACAAACAGACAGACAGACATAGGATGAGATCTCTGCCCTTCCCCATGTACCTAAAAACAGACCCTAAGTTCTCCTTGTAAAGATGTCTCCCCCTCATCCCCTTCCAATACAAGGAAGTAGATTAAACCTTATCACTGGAGAGTCTACACAAATAAACCTTACTAATTGGCCTTATCTACTATCAGTTTCCTCATTTATTTGTTTTCCCACAATTTGCCACCCTTAGAAGCTCAAAGTTCTTTTCCTTTGTCCAATAAAATTTATTGTTCTTTTGTTAAGATGCTGTGTAACCCCAAGTTTTAACCACCCCTTTGAGTTGCTTATCCCTGAATACTTCAGGGTGTATTCATGATATACTAATTAATAAATTTATTTTTCTCTTGTTAATCTTTTGTCTGTCTAATTTGCAGGGCCCCAGGCAATGACCTAAGATGGGTAAAGGGAAAGTTTTGTCCGGGGCTGGGTTTGAACTCACCACCTCTGGCACATGGGGCCGGCGCCCTACTCATTTGAGTGCCGCCCCAATTTTTTTTTTGAGACAGAGTAGAATGCTGTGGCATCACAGCTCACAGCAACCTCAAACTCTTGGGCTTAAGTTATTCTTAAGTCTCAGCCTCCCAAGTAGCTGGGACTATAGGTGCCTGCCACAATGCCTGGCTATTTTTTGGTTGTAGTTGTCATTGTTTGGGAGGCCCGGGCTGGTTTTGAACCCGCCAACTCCAGTGTATATGGCTGGTTCCTTAGTCGCTGAGCTACAGGCACCGAGCTAGGAGGAAGAAAATGTTTTCTCCCCCATAATGCTGATCATTTATAGTCACTGTGCTTTTTCTTTTCTTTTTTTTTGAGGCACAGTCTCCCTTTCTTGCCCTTGGTAGAGTGCCATGGCGTAACAGCAACCTCAAACTCCTGGGCTCAAGCAATTCTCTTGCCTCAGCCTCCCACATAGCTGGGACTATAGGTACCCGCCACAAAGTCTATCTTTAGAGATAGGATCTTGCTCTAACTCAGGCTGGTCTTGAACCTGTGAGCTCAGGCAATCCACCCGCCTTGGCCTTCAGAGTGCTAGGTGTGAGCCACAGCACCTGGCCATCACTATGATTTATCTTAGGGTCACTATGATTTTTCTTAGGGTACTCAGGGTATCAGTACGACCCAATTACTACTCTAATTTCTCTTTATATCTTTTATAATTTTGCTCATATAAAACTAGAGCTAAATTGATTTTGCTAATTTTAGTAGATTGGCTACATCTTGTTTAGTCACTCAGGTTTCTTCTTTACTCTGTTGCCCAGGCTAGAATCTTGGAGTGTTGTAGCGTCAGCCTAGCTCACAGCAACCCCAAAATGTGGGCTCAAGGAGTCCTTCTGTCTCCTCAGTAGCTGGAATGACAGGTGCCCACCATGAAACTTGGCTAATTTTTCTATTTTTAGTAGAATTGAGGGTTTCACTCTTGCTCAGGCTGGTCTTGAACTCCTGAGCTTAAGGGATCCTCCTGGCCCGGCCTCCCAGAGTACAATGATTATAGGCATGAGCCACTGCGCCTGACTTCCATTGTCTCTTTACTGCCTCATTCCTTTTTTCTTCTTTTTGTCTCTCTATTAGACATTGTAGGAAAAACTTGAGAGCTAAGATGAAGATATTTTCTTTCAGAAATATTTTTCATTTGTTTCTATTAGGCAGTAACAATTCCACACGATCTTTGTCCACATTCAAAGACTTGAGGTTTCCTTCTTCACCTGGGTATTGCTATTCATTCTTTTAGATTTGGTTTAGAAATTAACTTTCAGGGAGCTGTCTCCGGCCTGTTCTGCTGCCTCCACGTTCTACTTAGGAGTAGATTTTCTGGGTCTCTGACCCCATTGCACTGTTCTCTTGACACAGAATATTGGTACCATCAGTAATAACCTGTATCTTCACTAGTGTATGAACTCCAGTGAACATAGTTGACACATCTCTACCCCAAGCCTCAAACCATTCTGAGTACACAACGCATGCTCCTTAAGTGTTGAAAAGAATGGACTGGATCTTGTATTCCTATAGGTTAAAGGTCACTATGGTAAGGTAATTTGGGACCATGCTTGGAAAGTGCCAGCCTAGTGGTAGATGACTCTGCTCTGGCCACTGTGGCCCTCCTCCACCCTGAGCCACACAGCCATTCCTCAGTCTGAATCTTCCGCAGGTTACAAGCCGGAACCACTGCAGCCTTGCTCCACCCTACCCCCACCATTTTTCCAGAGCCAACAGAAGTGGACGAAACTCCATGGATGCTCACTTCATATGAGCCAGGTGCTATGGAAAGTGAAGGGTGTGGCCCTTCCTGACAGTGGAGACACAGGGCGCCTGGTGAAGGGGCCAGTGAAGGGGACTGTGTGGATTCTCAGAACACACAGGACAGGTATTCACAAGAGATTGCTTTCAACTCTTGGGAAATTCACTGCTCCAAACAAACATAGGCTGCCTGAAAGTGAACATGTGCTGGTGATTTATAATCTTATCAGAAAACTGTCATTGAGCAGTGGTCTGGAAGGCAGAGGCCAGGGAAAGAGACAGCAGCCTCTCCTGTTTTGTACACGCTATAAACATCATCACAGGGTGGGACAGTGGACTTCTCTATGCCAGGCCTCAGAGTGCCCTTTATTTAGCAGGAGGGAGAAAACTCATTCTGGTTGGTGAGTCCATCTAAGGCAACAGTTCTCAACCCCCAGGAACTGTTTTTTTTTTTTTTTTGAGACAGAGCCTCAAGCTGTCCCCCTGGGTAGAGTGCTGTGGTATCACAGCTCACAGCAACTTCCAACTCCTGGACTCAAGTGAGTCTCCTGCCTCTGCCTCCCGAGTAGCTCCCAAGTACCACACAGGTGCCCAACACAACACCTGGTTGTTTTTTTTTTTTTTTGTTATTGTTGGTTGCAGCCATCATTGTTGTTTGGCAGGTCTGGGCTGGATTCGAACCCGCCACCTTAGGTATATGTGGTTGGTGCCTTAGCCACTTAAGCCATAGGCGCCGAGCCCACAGGAGCTATATTAAAGGGCCGTGGCATTAGGAAGGTTGAGAACCACTGATCTAAGGCAAGGCACAGAAAGGCTACCCATAGACAGCCAGCCTACCTCCTCCAAAGTGCTCTGTGCCAGATCCTGGGGCCCTCCTACCATCCCCTCCCCCTAGATTCCAGAGCCATGGGGCACACCAGAGGCCCGGTCCTGAAGCTCTACACAAAGCCAGTTTTGTCTCATCCTGATTTACCCCTAGGTGAAGATCTTCAAGGACACTCTGTGTTTGCCCTTCCAGTGCTTGTGGGTACTCTGGGGACAGACTCTGAGGTAGGTCCTTTCCTCTGTGTGCCTTCCTGACTCAAAAACAGCTGCTTCATTCAGAGATGCTTCCTATGACCCTCCAGCCACTGCTTCTGTCTGCTTCTGTCTGCTCCTCCTGTACAGGTCTTCCAGATCAGCCCTTGTCGTCCCAGCTGCCCACCCCTCACAGATGTGCTAATTGGGAATCACAAATCCAGTGACATTGTGCAGGGCAAGAGCCCTGGGAAGGTGAAAAGAACCCCAAACTCCTCTTGTCTCCCCCAGACATTCTCATCTGGACAAATCTGTAGCCTCAGATGCTCCTGGCTGCCTATACTAGCTAGTGCTTGAAACCCCCAAGTTTCTTTGACTTGTTCTGCTATTCTTCGGTTACAAAAACCTTCCTTCCCTTTTGGGCCCAAGTGGTTTGGCTCCTCCTTATATCTGACACTGCTTGGCTTTGTCAGTGGCAGCACATCCCTCTTTAGCAGCTGGGCTCTTCCTGGGCACAAGCTGGCGGCACCCTGTGCCAAGACGTCCTGAACCTAGGAGAGCTCTTCCTGTAGCAAGACACGACTTGGTGGACATTTAGGGTAGAAATGAATGGGTGATATTTCTTTATGAAATTTCCCTGACTCCAAATACCATTTTCTAGCCACATAGGACCAAGTAATCCAAGAGAAGAATATCTAGTTCTGTCTATTCACTTTACATTAAGGGCTTGATTAATATTTTATTAATTATGCATCTGCACACTTATAACTCCTTGGAAAAGTGAAGGTTTATCCAATGAATCATGTTTGATTGACTTTTAAAATTCACAGCTGTCATTGTTTACATCTAAAGCAAAAGTGCTAGTTCCTACCCAATGTCTCCACAAGACCCATAGCCAGTTACAACTCTTGAGATGTCCCACTAGGTAGTGAGCACAGCAGATTCAGCCAGACAGCAAGGAGCAACAAGAGACTATGATTTTGGTCAGCTTTGCCCTAAAGCTTGTGGTTCTTTTTTTTTTTTAGACAGAGTCTCAGTATGTCACACTCAGTAGAGTGCTATGGTATCACAGCTCACAGCAACCTCAAACTCTTGGGCTTAAGCAATTCTCTTGCCTCAGCCTCCCCAAGTAGCTGGGACTACAGGCATCTGCCACAATGCCTGGTTATTTTTTGGTTATAGTTGTCACTGTTGTTTGGTAGGCCCGGGCTGGATTCGAACCTGCCAGCTCTGGTGTATGTGGCTGGCACCCTAGCTGCTGAGCTACAGGCCCAGAGCCAGCTTGTTTTTTGTTTTTTTTTAAATTGAACTAAATTAATCTGTGCTCCTGGGTAGAGTGTTGTGGCATCATAGCTCCCAGCAACCTCAAAGTCTCAGGCCTGAGAAATCCTCTTGCCTCAGCCTCCTGAGTAGCTGGAACTACAGGTGCCCAACGCTATACTCAGCTAGTTTTTCTAGTTTTAGTAGAGATGGGGTCTTGCTTTTGCTCAGGGTGTTCTCAAACTCTTAAGTTCAAGCAATTCACTTGCCTTGGCCTCCCAGAGTGCTATAAGATTACATGCATTAGCCACTGCACCTGGTCAAGGTTGTGGTTCTATTAAAGCCCAACTGTTCTAAATTTAAGCAATTACTGATTTATTCATTGATTCATTCATTTATCCAACAAAAGAATTACTGGGCATCTTCTCAGTACCTGGGCCCTGAAGAGTACTAAGATACAGTCAGTGACCTTACGGACATCACAATCTAATTGGACACCAAAAGGAAACTGGCATTTATGATATAGTGTTATAAGGGCCATGAAAGCACAAAGGAAGCCAGCCTGGATGTGGAGTTGAGGGAGTGGGGTACAGAGAATCAGGAGAAGGCTTTCTTGGGGAAGATGACACTTGACTTGGCAAAGCCATTGAGAAAAGGGAGGGGCTGAAACATAGAATGTGGGAAGTGCCATGTCACATTTGTGGCCAGGCAAGCAGGGGCGGTCTGGCTGGGACATCTGGTGCTGGGTCATGGACGCAGCACTGAGCCTGTAGAGGGAGGACAGCCCCAGCTTCTGAAGGGCTTCACAGCACCCAGCAACCCCAGACAGCAGGCGTTTTCTCATCTTTCATTTCAGAGAAAACTAAGACTCACAAGGTTGAGTAGCTTGGCCAGGATGAAACAGCTAAAAAGAATGACTAATTCCAAAGCCCATGTTCTTCAGTTCTATTTCCTCCCCTCTGCTGGCGGACTAGGGAAACAGACTGTGTGTGGGCATCACACTGGAGGGCTGGAGGCCGGTTTAGAGGGCAATGAGAAATGTGAAGACCTGAAGTCCAGCAGTGGAGGATGAATGAAGAGGGAATAGATTGGAACTTTTTTCCTTTTTTTTTTTTTTTTTTTTTTGAGATAGAGTTTCATTTTGTTGCCCTGGCTCGAGTGCTGTGGTGTTATAACCGACAGCAACCACAAACTCCTGGGCTGAAGCAATCTTTTCCCCTCAGCCTCCTGAGTAGCGAGGACAATAGCTATACACCACGATGGCCAGATAGTTATTTTATTTTATTTTATTTTATTTGAGACAGAGTCTCACTATGTCAAATTATAGAATCTACAACCTGTCAGAAACATTAAAAAAAAAAAAAAACCCTTGATGATCACCTATTGGATCACCACATTGAATAGATGAAGAAACTGAAAACAAATGACGTGCCCAGAGAATCACAGTGAACAAGAGACAGCCTTGAAGCTGCAGGCTTAGTACTACTTTAGCAGCAGGAACCTTAGAAATGCACATACACCCAGCTCAGGACAGCTAAACAACAAGACAACTGCAACAAAAAAATAGCCGGGTGTTGTCGCGGGCGCCTGTATTCTCAGCAACTCAGGAGGCTGAGGCAAGAGAATCGCTTAAGCCCAAGTTTGAGGTTGCTGTGAGCTGTGACGCTACAGCACTCTACTGAGGGCGACATAGTGAGACTTTCTCAAAAATAAATAAATAAAATAAAATAAAATAAAATAAAGAAATGGCGCCACTAGGAACTGTGCCTATTTCTCGCAGCCATTTCCAAGGCTTTCCCAAGTTTGTTTTCTAATTCTTTGCTCCTAGAGTCTTGGAAAACCTGCGTCCCGGTTCTCTCCCTGCACGCCAGACAAGATTGCCACCTACTGGCCACATGTGAGAAGTGCGCTTTCATGCCGCGGTTTTCTTTCTTCCCTGCAGGGCGCCTCTATGTTATGTTTGCAATGTTGCGCTGTTGGGAGGAAGAGACCAGCGTCAGGCATCTTCCTGACCACTTACACCTGCTTCTGATTCCTGTACATCCCGTTAACTTTCATCTTATCTGTTCAAAGCCCAATGTTGAAACATTAAAAAATATATTTTATGCACTATTTTTTAAAGCGACACAACAAAGTAATATTATATGCTATGGCGGTATATGTATTTCTGCATCAAGAATTACTATGATTTTGCCTTTGCTAAGAAAAGGAGATGGGGAGGGAAGAGGAGGAGAGGGGAGGAAATACTATGATGTGTCTTCCACTGGTATCTAAGTTTTACCCAGTCCAACCAGCCCTGTGCTGGTGGTTCTGAACTATTCCTGAGATTTCTGAATCAACCACCACTGTCCCCCAAGGCAGAAACAGGCAAGAGCAGGAGACAGAAGTTTTGAGGGCACATTAGAAATAAAATTTTTCCCCAAGATTTTCCACTTAAGCCCCCCCAGAGGACTGTATTATAAGCATTATATAAATGTTGAATAAAGTGTCACAGTGGAGTGCTCATATCATTTTGGGGAAGTAATGCTTCTTCTAAAAACACTCAGCAGATTTTTTTTTTTTTGAGACAGAGCCTCAAGCTGTCGCCCTGGGTAGAGTACGGTGGCATCACAGCTCACAGCAACCTCCAACTCCTGGGCTCAAGTGATTTCCTGCCTCTGCCTCCCAAGTACCTGACACAACACCTGGCTATTTTTTGGTTGCAGCTGTCAGTGTTGTTTGTTTGGATTCAAACCCGCCAGCTCATCTGTTAGCTCAGGTGTATGTGGCTGGTGCCTTAGCCGCTTGAGCCAGGCTCCGAGCCCACCCAGCAGATGTTTATGGGAAAGTCTCCTCTAGTGTCAGAGCCTCTGACTGTTGTTGGTGAAGTCACACAGGACATGTGGCCTCTCACACAGCAGGAAGAGTGAAGCTGCGGCTCAGGTCAGCTGAGAAGAGCAAAACAAAGGCATAAGGCTCTGTGAGGCAAAAAAAAAAAACCCAGCTTAAAACTGGAGAGCTAGTAGCCCTGCTTAACCCTGTGAAGGGCACGAAGCTAAGGAAACAATTTAAAATATGGCTTACTATAAAATTAGTGATTTTTCTGTCCTTAGGTTTTTTATTTTTATTTTTTAATTTTGAGACAGAGTTTGACTATGTCACCCTTGGTAAAGTGCTGTGATGTCACAGCTCACAGTAACCTCAAACTCTTGGGCTTAGGCAATTCTCTTGCCTCAGCCTCCTGAGTAGCTGGGACTTCAGGCGCCCGCCACAATACCCAGCTATTTTTTTGTTGCAGTTGTTGTTGTTTAGCTGGCCTGGGTTGGGTTTGAATGCGCCAGACTCGGTTGTGAACATATACTAATGCCACTAAATTGTTCCTTTTTCAAAATTTTTGAGATGAAGTCTCACTCTGTTGTCCGGGGCTAAAATGCCTAGGCATCATCATAGCTTACAGCAACCTCCTGCCTCAGCCTCCTGAGTAGCTGGGACTATAGGCGCCAGACACAACACCTGGCTAATTTCTCTATTTTTAGTAAAGATGGGGGTCTTGATGTTGTTCAAGATGGTCTTGATGGCTCAGCGCCTGTGGCTCAATCGGCTAAGGTGCCAGCCACGTACACCTAAGGTGGCGGGTTCGAATCCCCAGCCCGGGCCCACCAAACACAATGATGGCTGCAACCAAAAAATGGCCAGGCGTTGTGGCGGGCGCCTGTGGTCCCAGCTACTTGGGAGGCAGAGGCTGGAGACTCGCTTGAGCCCAGGAGTTGGAGGTTGCTATGAGCTGTGATGCCATGGCACTCTACCCAGGGGGATAGCTTGAGGCTCTGTCTCAAAAAAAAAAAAAAAAAAAAAAAGACGGTCTTGAACTTCTGAGCTCAAGCAAACCACCTGCCTGGGGCCTCCCAAATTACTAGGATTATAGGCATGAGCCACCGTGCCCAGACTGAATTGTTCATTTTAAAATGGCTAATTTTATGTTATGTGAATCTCAATTTAAAAAGCACTTTTATGGGCTGGGTGCGGTGGCTCATGCCTGTAGTCTTAGCTTCTTGGCAGGCTGAGGCAGGAGCATTGCTTGAGCTGGGATTTTAAGGCTATAATGAACTATGATTGTACTTACTATTGAACTCCAACCTGGGCAATAGAGTGAGTCCTAGTCTCTAAAAAACCCAAAAATACAAAGTGCTTTTATGAAAAGAAAAAAGTAATCGAAATCTGTGATTAATTTCTATTTTTTTTTTTTTTTGAGACAGAGTCTCGCTATGTCACCCTCATAAGCAACCTCAATCTCCTGGGCTTAAGTGATTCTCTTGCCTCAGCCTCCCAAGCAGCTGGGACTATAGGCACCTGCCACAACATCTGGCTATTTTTTGTTGCATTAGTCATTGCTGTTTAGTTGGCCTGGGCTAGAACCTGCCAGACCTAGTGCATGTGGCTGGTGCTATAACCACTGTGCTATGGGTGCCGAGCCTGTGATTAATTTATAAATAAATCATACTTCATAGAATTAGGATCCTAAGTAACTTTATACAACCAAGAACCTATGAAAATTAACAATGTGAGCTCTGTGCTCATATCCCAGTGGTTAGGGTACCTAACACATACACCAAGGCCGGCGGTTCAAACCCGGCCTGGGCCAGCTAATCAACAATGACAACCGCAACAACAACAAAAAAATAGATTGCACTCCCAGCTGACATCTTGATTGCAACCTCAGGAGAGACCCTGAACTAGAACCACTCAGTTACACTGTTCCCAGATCCCTGACCCACAAAACTGCATGAGATAATTAATGTTTACTGCTTGTAACTACTAAGTTTTGGGGTAACTTGTTATATGGCAGTAGGTAAACTAATGTAGATGGCCTGATTTTAATAGCCTTTGTAGATTTATGCAAAGTTTGAATGTACTGGCTTTCATTTCCTCTTCACAGCAGCATTTTAAGAAATCTTCATTTGTCTCCACACAAGCTCTCTGTCATGCAGTGCAGTGACAGGGAACAAGACCAGCAGAGAGGACCTGGAGAGGGAAGCTGCTGGAGGTCACCACATTGTATGGCCTAGACTGTCCTCCCTGAGAAGAGGGCATAGGGACAGGGTGCGGAGGAGCCAGCAACGGGTGAAAAAATGGTACTGAGGCAGAGGAAGAATCTGAAGTCTCTAAGAACTTGGAAGTTCTAGCTTTCCCCAGCTCTCTTAGGACTGAATAATACAACCGAGTGAACTGCTGTGAACTTTACACATATTTAGGATGGCGCCTGTGGCTCAGTGGGTAGGGCGCCGGCCCCATATACCAAGGGTGATGGGTTTGAATCTGGACCTGGCCAGCTAAAACAGCAGTGGCAACTGCAACAAAAATAGCCAGGCATTGTGGCAGGCACCTGTAGTCCCAGCAACTTGGGAGGCTGATGCAAGTGAATCGCCCTAGCCCAAGAGCTGAGGTTGCTGTGAGCTGTGATATGAGAGCACTCTACTGAGGGCGACAAAGTGAGACCCTGTCTCAAAAAAAGCCCAAAAAACCCCTTTACACATATTTGAAGGAAAAATGATTTCAGTCAATTGGTAATTTGGTGAATTGGCCACTTAGAAAATTGTCTTTTGGCCAATTGATTTTTGGCAAGCATGCATTTGGCAAATTAACGTACGGTGAATTATTCTGCTTCTAATTAAGTCATATGCAGTAATTTTTTTTTTAAAGTTACAGGTTTACTTCTTTTTTTTTTTTGAGACGGAGCCTCAAGCTATCCCCCTAGGTAGAGTGCCATGGCATCACAGCTCATAGCAACCTCCAACTCCTGGGCTCAAGCAAGTCTCCTGCCTCTGCCTCCCAAGTAGCTGGGACCACAGGCGCCTGCCGCAACGCCCGGCCATTTTTTGGTTGCAGCCATCATTG
>CAUYQV010144571.1:0-11849 GCA_963574575.1 Galagoides demidoff | reverse complement strand
CTGTGGTCCCAGCTACTTGGGAGGCGGAGACAGGAGACTCGCTTGAGCCCAGGAGTTGGAGGTTGCTATGAGCTGTGATGCCATGGCACTCTACCCAGGGGGATAGCTTGAGGCTCCGTCTCAAAAAAAAAAAAAAAAAGAAGAAATACTGAAACAGTCCAAAATGAGTCTTCATTATAAAAAGCTAATGGGCTTGTTTGATAGTCTAGCACTGGTATTATCCACCATAGCTTCATGAAACCTTGATAAATTGATTACAGGAGATGTTAACTGCAATCACTTAGACAAAATGATGGGGATGCTTGTGAAGATTAGTCAATGAGACAGGCCAATCCTCTTTCAAGACAACACTGGACTACGTATTGTACAAACAACTCTGCTGAAACTGCAGAAACTAGACTTGGAAACTCTGTCATCCACAGTACTCGTCAGATCTTGCATCAACTAAGGACCACTTCTTCCAGGGATGGACCACTTCTTGCAAGGAAGAAGATTCAATTCTCAACAAGCTTTGGGAAACGCCTGCTTGCCTTGCAGGCTTATTCACTGCTGGTGTAAACAAGCTACCATGAAGATGGCAAAAGTGTGGATCGCTTAGGCACATACTTTGACTAATTGTACTGTTTCTTGCTTACAATATACTAAAACTTTGATTTGAAATAGGGCATTTCATATTTAATGACCTAAGGCCAAAGAGGGATTTACATTCTACTACCACGTGGTATGTAATTGTCCAGTTGAGATTATAAGGCATGAGTCAGAGAGAGACTGGCTAACTAACTTGAGGGGAAAATGCAGTCTCCCCATCCCATTAACAGAAACACTCTGCTAGCCTGCAGTGCTTAGCAAAATTGTTACAAAATAGACTAGGCAGGTGCCAAGATATCTACTGGGCCTCAGGAAAACTGCCCAGCACTTTCTTGGGTGCCTCAGCTCTTTCTTGTCTTGAAAGGGCTGGCAAGATCCCTCCCACCCTGCCATCTTCCTTCCTTCCTTTTTCTTTCTGTCCTTTTTCTCCCTCTTTTATCCTTTTTTGGGGGGACAGAGACTTGATCTGTCACCCTGGCTTGAGTGCACCCTCAAACTCTTGGACTCGAGAGATCCTCCTACCTCGGCCTCCTGGGTAACTGGGACTACAGCCACCTTGCTAGCAAATATTGATAGGGTCTTGCTTTTTGCCCAAGCTGGTCTTGAACTCCTGACCTCAAGTGATCTTCCTGCCTTAGCCTCCCAGTGCTAGGATTACAGGTGTGAGTCATTGCATCTGGCCCAACTACCTGACTGCTTTAAAACTTCTTCGGCTATCCTATAGTGTCCTTTAGTGAATTGTAATACTACTAACATTGGAAAATTGTAATGTCATTAATGTAACTTTGGTTGTAGGATGGCATGTGATGATGGTACTGGGCATGCTTGGTTTGTTTCACTGTGAACAAGCAATGATACAATGTAAACACTCTGCTTTATTCATTGGGAAGGGATTACAGACAATACCCCAGGATGGAAAGATGTATATTTTGCATGCAAGACTCTTCCTGTGGAAGAAATTCTTGTGTTACCCAGGAGCAAGAACCTTCGTAAGTAACCTCTAATAAACTCATCTAATTCACCAAGCTGGACTTGTCTGAATCATTCTTTGGCCTCTCATCTCCCTGTCAGTTGAGGGGATAGTTTCTCTGTACTATCCCAGGATTTTTCTGAAGTGTAGCTAGTCACCATATTATGGGTTCTTCTTCCTGCACTCACAGCTGGGTTTATTTCCTAGCCTTCTTTGGAACTGGTGTGGCTGAGTTTCTTTCCAATATGGCAAAAGCTGCAATGACTGAGGTGCAGTTCTTCCAGTCCAGTCTGGCTAGAAACTCCAAAGCAGAATCTCTCATTCCTTTTCCCATCTGCCCGCTGATGCAGATGACCATAATGATCATAAGAACCACACGTTAAAAATGTAGAACTATATAAGGTAGAAGGAACCTATAGCCTTAATCTGTGATTTAGAGAAGAAAGGCCCATCTGACAAGGAACATTCCTTTACCTGCTGCCACTGCTCTCTTCAGCACCACCTTCCCAATCTCATGCAAGTGCATCTCTTTGGCAGGTCCTAAGTCTGAACTTCACTGGCAGAAGAGACTAGGAAATGAAGTTTTCAGGTTTTTATCTCAGTGATACAGGGAAGAGTTAAGAGACATCAAGATAATAGAATATTGACAGAAATCAGATGTCAGAGGTAATTTTTTCCTTCATTTTAAACGTGTAATTTACTTAATCTTACTGAGGGAATCCTCTTATTTATAGAAACAGAGTAGAATTCTATCAACTTTCTACTACCATCACCCTCCTCCTAACCAACATCATCTCTAACCCAGACTATTAAAATAACCCCCTTACTGGTCTTTATCTGGTCATCTTTGTCTCTGTATAGACTTTGCCTCCTCACAACACTGAGTTTTGACGTTAGATCACGTCACTCCTTTGCTCAGAGCCCACCTGTGGCGTGTCACTTCATGTAGGATAAGACACACAGTTCCTCCGTGATGTGCAAGGCACTGATGACCTTTCTTTCCAGTCTCTTACCTGTTTGTGTTTATCTTCAATTGCATTTTCTCTCTCACTCATCTGCATTCACACTGACCTTGATTGTTGCACAAAATACAAAAGGCACACTCCTATTTCTGGGTGCTGTTCCTTTTGTTGGGACTGTGATTTCCGTAGATAATCACATAGCATGTTTCCTCACTTCATTTGGGTCCTTGTTACCTTATCACTGAAGGCTTTCCTGACTAAATGATTAGAAAAAGCACTCTTTCCATCTTTGCCCCTTTCTTTTAATTTTACTCCTCAACACTTACTACCTCTGCTCCTTATTTTCCGTTAAGACACTAGTATCATCATATATGTAATTATACATACACACGCCCATGCCCATATACTTAGCATGACCACATATATGTCAACATGTAGTAAGGAACTTAACCTATCCAAAGGGAGGTTTGGCCTTTGTCCTCAGCTTCTGGGGATAGAATCTCTAAGCACTTAGAATGTCATGCCTGCTAGGAGTATCCTTATTTGTCTAGGGGCTTTGGATTAGTCAGAAGTAACAAAGTGATTTTGGGTGAGGGCTTAGGGTCATTCTGTATCAGCTTACCCTCCCCAGGAGCTAAAAACTGAGATGAGTCAGGTGAGCAATCAAGCGTGCTTTCCTCCACTCCTACCGTAATGAACCCCCAATAAAGATTCTGAGCACCAAGGTTCAGATGAGCTATCCTGGTTGACAATACTTGTGTATGTTGTCACACGCTGATACCAGGAAAGTAATGCTACTCATGAGTCCATGTGGAAAGTACAACAGAATTTCCACATGTAGAACTTTTCCTGGACTTTGCTTTATGAACTCTTCCCTGGGCTGCTGATTTTAATCTGTATTCTTTCCCTGCAATACACCATAATCATGACTATACAGCTTTTCATGAATTCCATGAGTCCTTCTGGTGAAGTACTGAAACCAACAGTGGTTTGCCCCCTCCCACTACCACCACCCAGGAACTTTGAGCTGGTGTCAGCGTGAGGGCAATCTCTGTGCACAGTGTCCTCTGGCTTCACAGGTGTCTCAAACTCACAGTACATGTTTGTACATTAGCTTTTTTTTTGTTCACAGTTACAATCCCAAGTACCTCAACAGTTTCCGGAATGCAATAGAGATGCATTAAATATTATAATGAAAGTAACTAAAAAGTTAAGAAATTAGGGGAAAATTGATTTCTAAAATCCAATACTATAGATCCCTATCAAGAAAAGCTTCTGAGTAACGCACAACAAAGTGTCTCTTTATTATATTCTAAATAACACTAGATGTTTGTAGTCTTCAAAATAAGTTGCCTTTGTCTGTCACAACTCTGAGAAGTCTTAGGGATTTTATGTTACACGTTTATATTACTAGTGTCTTAAGGATTATGTGTTTGCAGGTTGCAGTAGTCACCACCAGGTGGTGATATTTTGATCAGGTAACAAGTAGCTTTTGTCTTCAGTTAAATCAATATAGAAAAAAAGTAATAAGCTATACAAAATATAGTATTTATTAATGAGAACAACAAGATAACTATACAAGGCTAAGATATTTGATTATAGCACAAGATATCTATAAATGTAGTTTCTTTACCAGAAACATACTTTTACAATCAGAATCACTGTAAAGAATAAATAGACTTAAGGAAACGTGTAGTTTAACTTTTCCCTCTCTTTAGGAAGAATTTTGGAGGAGCCATTCATATTTAGGCACAGCCCTACTAAATTTTTCTTAGAGGTTTATATACTTCTGGCTTGGAGGTTTAAGTGTTACAGGTTATTAATAATATGCTGATTAGCTGCTCATAGTGTATCTTTGGGCTAAATACCCCTAGTGTGGTTTTAATGCAGCAGAATTTTTAAGTGTATCCATTGTATAATTACTTAAACACCCAAGGATAATTAAATGGAAAATCCTAATTTTTTTCCAGTTCCCCAGCCTAGTTTCATGTCCATTGAAAATAAAATAAAAGGCAGGAGGGGAAAATGGGTATTACGTCTTCACGTCCCATTATTGTGCACTGTGAACTTTTGATTTCCATTATCTTCTAAAAGTGCTGGGTAGGGCTTGGCACCTGTGGCTAAGGTGCCAGCCACATAACACCTAAGGTGGTGGGTTCAAATCCAGCCCAGGCCCGCCAAACAACAATGATGGCTGCAATAAAAAAATAGCCGGGCGTTGTGGTGGGCGCCTGTGGTCCCAGCTACTTGGGAGGCAGAGGCAGGAGACTCACTTTAGCCCAGGAGTTGGAGGTTGCTGTGAGCTGCGATGCCACAGCACTCTACCCTGGGGGACAGCTTGAGGCTCTGTCTCAAAAAAAATAAAAAAATAAAAAAATAAAAAATAAAAGTGCTGGGTAGTAACAAAGAATGTGTTTTCATTCAAATTTTTGTTATGTTTTTCAATTGTATTATGATCCTGTTTCTAACTTCCTTGTTCTCAGAAATTGCATTTTAGAGCAGCAAATCACCTTTCTCTTTCAGAAAATTATGCATATAAATTTAAGATAGTAAAGCCTATCTTTCACAAAGCATCTTTAGAATATTCAATTCAATTTTTATTTTATAAAGATAGTGACATTGATTTACAACATTAATCTGCCCATTAGTCATTGTGTTAAAATAGCCATCAATTATGGTGATGCAAAGTCTTTCATAATGTATCTTTTTTTTAAAGATGGGAATCTTGCTATGTTGCCCAAGGTGGTCTTGAAGTCCTGACCTCCACTGATCCTCCTACCTCAGCCTCCCAAAGTGCTAGGATTACAGGTGTGAGTCACTGAGTCCAGACACAAAGTCTTTTAAATTAAAATATATTGTAATGAGAATACACTTGAATTTGAATCTATATGTTATTCATTATTTGAAACTTGCTTTACAAACATTGCTGATGGCATTACATTTACTTCCTAAATTTAGATAACAAAATATTGAGAAGTTAAATGAGAGATGGAGAAAGACCACTGAAATTATTTTGAAACTGACTTGGTTTTTGTGGCACAAAAGCAGTCTTCTGAAGATGAAACAATCTGAAAACCTATGTCAAATAATTTACAATTCTGACTCAATAAAATGAAATAGAAACCAAAATAAATCATTCTAACAAAAAATTCACTCAATCTACAAATAGATATGCGTGAGAGAAGTTGGAGTACACAAAATCTAAGGCCGTGAAAAATGTCAACTTGATCACTTTGGAATAAGCATTTAACCTATACTTTAATATATGTTTACAGAAAGATTAGAATTAAGCAATTTAAATAAAAAATCACTTTATTATTTTTTTAAATATACGCTACTAATATTCTGACAAGGTGATTCTTGCATTTTTGCAGTGTAATGCATTTTAAAATTAATCTTGAAATATATACCTTACAATCTTGAAATAAACTAGGTTGAATTGTTTCTTTACTTATGATAACACATGTCTGTAGAAAAGACATAAAAACTGTGCTTGATACAATATTTGAAGTAAATATTTCTGTTTCAAGAATGGCTAAGAAAGTTTGTCCAATCTACAGCTTCAGAAAAAGATAATCCTTAAGGACCTTCTTTTGTTTTATCCAGAAGCTTATTACCCTAGTTGGTTTTACTTCTCAGAACAAAATCTGCCAGTATTTACTCTCAATTTCCACTCAAATTAATGAAACAATGCCAGGATGAAGTGTACAATTACAACTTTTTCTAATGAGGTTTGAGTTAAAGACTACTTGTTATTCCACCTGTAACACACAGCATCTTTGTTTTATGGGCCAGTCTTGACACATTGAAAGAATGGGAGGGAAACACTGTTACATTTAAGAGAGAAAGAGAAAACAGTCAGTAAACAATTTGTATCTAATATAAATGAAGAGAGACAGCTATTTATAGAGTAGGGATATTCACTTTTCCAAGTTGGAAGCTAAGTTGCATTTTACAGAATATTCTTTCCCAGACAGCAGTATAAAGCTAAAGCAGTAGTATAATAAGCTTGTTTTGCAAGTCACATTTAGGGAAGTGTCCTCAGACCCGACTAGGAGTTTCGCTACATTTCTTTCTTTCCCTAAATGTCTTTTTCCCCTTGCAGCAAAGGCCAAAAATCTGTGGAGAAACATGTCCATGGGAAGAGTATCATATATTCATTGAGTTTATACAATTTTCTGCTTACTCAGAGGTTGACAAGTATTAGTAAACTAGGCTAAGATTTGATTTAGAAAAGATCTTTTTCTCTTTTTAGAAATCAGATAAGAAACAAAATCTTTTAATTACCACAGTGTGTGATCTGTAGGTTCCACATCAAATGCACTTATGTGTTTGCACTAGTTCCAGCTGTTCACAGGAAAAAGAATTGACGATTAAACCAGTAAAGCTCACGTAAACAAACAGGAAAAGGAACTGGGTCTCACAACAAAGGTGTTCGTTTCACAGTTTGCCCTGGTGGAGCCATTTCCTTTAGACCAAATGATCACTAACTACCTTGCTCTCTTCCTCTCTTTTCCTGTAAGCTTTATTTAACAACTGGATTTCCTCCTGGTAGCCGTCCTCCTGATGCTGCCTCTTACTGTTCTGCCTGTGGGCTTCCACCGTGTCTGGAATGGAGATGTTGAGATCACCATCAGGATTACTTGTGGGTAAAAAGAGGGAGTAGGAGGCTGTTTCGCCCAGATCGCAAGAAACAAATCTGTTTTCTTTCCGTGAGTAGCGCAGGGACGGAGATCTGACTTGGGTGGAGGACTGGCTGATGTTACTGATGATCGACACGGTGTCCAAGGCCTCTTCGTTATCACAAATTTCAAGAACCTCCAAGTGTATTTTCACACTGGTGTCTGCAAATGCGGAGGGAGAATCCTCTGAGTCTGGTTCGTGGCCAACACTTTTGGATCGGTAGACTTCTATCTTCTTGGAGGCTGGGGTTATTTTTTGCCCTTCTGTACTTACCTCGTAGGTGGAAAGAGAGAGGGTTTTCCCTGTCGGTGCGTGCAGAGACACGGTCCCCTGGAACGCGCACAGTGGGATGGCAAGGGCACCACCGGAACGCTGCGGACAGAAACAAAATTCTTATTATTAAAAGCCAGTTTCTGAGATTGAGACATTCCTGTTACTCATTGGAAAGGTAAAATTTTTGTCTTAGATCCATTTCCCCAGAAACCTTTTACAGATGTGGGATTTAAATTCTGCCACCAAAGTGCCGTAGCTCCGTCAAGCCAAAGGTCTAAATGAGGGCAGCCAGGAATCTTTCTTTGAAGTTGAGGGGCATATTTTCACAGTTGAAGGCAAAATCTATGTACTGATGAGAAGCAGTAGACATTTTCCAAGGGCAGAATCTGTACATACAATTGATGCATATTTACAAGAAATCTTACAATTTCTTTCTATGTTTTTGTTACATACTCTGTTACATTAAAAAGTTTGTATAGGTTGAAAGAAATACAGACTATGTTATCAACATGTCCCTTTTTTCCTGTTTATTATGTTGTACCCATGCAAGACCGGGATGGGATGCTAGTCAGAGCGCGGGCACGCAGAGACCTCGTCGGGTCTGGGACCTTCAGGGCCGGGGGTCGAGAGCAGGCTCCTGCCTAAAGAGCTCTCGACCCGAGGTTAGGTTCTCCCGGAGTTTTATACTCTCTGTCTAGCCAGGGAGGGTTCCGCGGAGCAAAGCGGAATTTTACAGAAGTAGAATTTTGCGCTGTTAGTGGGAAGGCTTGCAGGGGAGGGGAAAGTTGCTGAGTTTACACTGTTTGCGGGTTCCGCCGGTTTTGCCCACCAGATGTTCAGCAAAACAGGATGTGGGGGTGGTGGTGTTGGTGTAAGTTAGGGAATTGCATGGGCCCGTCACCAAGTGGAGTTACCAAAATGGACTCAGTCTGGCCTTATAGGCTAAGGTGACCAGATTTTAACATTGGTAAAGCGGGACACCATTGATGGGGGTGGGGGGACGGGGGAGGGGTGTGTTCTTGATTAAAAATTTGGTCTATATGGAGCAACAAAAATTTTCGTAGAACGCAAAAATAGTATTGTAATATATATATATATTTAATTTTGACATAAGTACAATTTACAAATATAATACATTTATATATATATAAATATATATATATAGGGAGGTGCCTGTGGCTCAAAGGAGTAGGGCGCAGGCCCACCTGGGTGACCTTGCCCAGGAGGTGAGTAGGGAGTTTACATTAGCCTTTTCATTTCCAAATGAAGTTACATTAACCTTTTCAGCAGCCAAAAACTGTATATTCCCTTCCCGTTGTCCCACCCTTCCCTAGATTGTCGTGCATTCTTCCAAAAATCGGGACTTTTTAAAAACGCAGTGGAAGACAAATTGTTAAAAATCAGAACCGTCCCACCAAAAGCGGGACATCTGGTCACCTTAGTATAGGCACTTCAGTTATGCCAGAGGGAATGATAATTTTGAAACTGTGACCCAAATTAAATATGAAGGGTATTTCAAATGTTAGATTTGAGCATGTAAGATTAACCAAATATCACCAGAACTGTGCTACGGTGAGTGGAGCAGGGAAGTGGGCAAAACAATTAGAGAAATAAAAATAGAGAATAAACCATAAATGATATACAATTTTGCCAATAATAAAAAAGGTAAAAAATAGACCTTTGTTGTTTTTCAGATTGCCCTCCATAAAAAATACACAAAAAATCTCCCAGAACAAAATAAAAAGATTATAATATCTTTAGAATAAATTTTGATTTTGATTATATCATAAGAACTGCATAGACTTACCAGTCATCTTACCTCTGTGAGTCAGTTCCACCAAATATCAGAAAGTAGTAAGGTTTATTTCAGCACTGCTGTGAGCCCTCAAATTAGAAACATCCTACAGATCCACATTCAGAAAATAGTTGCATGTGTTGTAATGCAGTTATGTACTAGAAAATTATCTTGAACAGATGAGGCAAAGCTGTAATTTACTGCCTGTGCAAAATAATGTCCACATACCTGCAATTTTAAGTTATAAAAGCAACTTGCAAAACACTATCTATGGTGTGATTTCATTTTCTTGTAGAAAAACACACAGCAGAAATCAACCCAGAAAGTTGAGAATGTGTAGGAACTATAAAAATAGATCCACTGACACACAATCACACATATACGCTATAGGCATAGGAGAAAGGTTTGAAAGGCTACACGATTGTTTCCTCTGGGAATGGACAGAGGCAGGGTATTTCACTTTTAATATTTTATATTTCTAAATTATCTTATTGTTGTTATTATTTTGCTCATGGAAGTTTATTAGATAATAGAGGAGGAAAAGATTGCAAAGCCAACCAGTATGTGAGGGGCTTGTACTGAGCATGTGTTGCCTATGGTGGTAGTCAGCCTCAGGGTTTCACATTTGGAGTTGATGCTGCATTTGGGTTTGTTCTATTTTAGGTTTGGAGAGAGAGAAGAGATTAATTAGCTGGGTAGAGGGGGCATTGTCTCAAAATTTTGCCCTAGTCCTTTTGGTTAATTATAAGAAGAGTACCAATTGGGATAAAACTAATATCCCAGTCACATTTAAAAAGAGTAGAAAATGGCACTTACATCAGGAAAAATTAAAAATTTAAATCATCTAAAAGCAAAAGCTATTCAAATAATCCTATGGTTCTAGTCTGACAAAACTTTATAGTACTTTCAAAGTGCCCAGTGTCTGTAATATGTCAAAGTATCCTCACTGATTTTACTAGAAAAACTATTATAAACATTTGAATCCAACAAACTGTTAACATAAAACTTTAAGTTCAAATAAAGCGTCTCATCTCAGGAAATAATAACAAAAAAGCAAACACTATGCAGCCCGAGTCACTAACTCTAATGTAGCTGACAGATCTGCAAATCATTCAAAAAGCTCAGAAACAATTTCAAAAAGACACTAAAAGAAAATACAGCCTTGGGTGGTGACTGTGGCTTAAAGGAGTAGGGCACCCATCCCATATGCCAGAGGTGGTGGGTTCAAACCCAGCCCTGGCCAAAAACTGCAAAAAAAAGAAAAAAAAAAAGAAAATGCAGCCTTAAGAGAAAAGTGAACACCAATACACCAATTATGTTGGGGACTGGGGACCCTGTTCCCAGAACCCAATTGACCTGGTTCTATGACTCAGCTGAGCTAGAGAGTTCAGTGGAGGCATGGCAGAAATGGAAAGTAAAAGAGAATGGAACTAAAGTGAGTGGAAATCAAAAATAAAACTGGAGCAGGACAGGCAACGTGAATAGAGAGAATTTTTATTTAAGAATGAAGGGAAAACTTCCAGCACTTCCAGAGAAAGTTGGAAGTGGGGCCCTCCTGTGAAAGAGAAGTGAGAGATAGGGACAGGCCGAGGCAGTACAGAGGTGTTTCCTCCTTTTAAGGAGAAATATCTTTCTCTCCATTTGAAATTTTTTTGCCACTTTATTTATTTTTATTTTTTATTAAATCATAAACACATAAATCATGTATGCATCAATGCATTTATGGGGTACAATGTGTGTTGGGTAGTACTTTCTCGCGGGGAGAAAAGGACAGCTTGGCCGTGGGTGCAAGCTCCCTCCTAGAATTGTATGAAAGCAAGAAACGACTACAGGCTCTTAGATGGCATGTAGCAACATGCCTTTATTTTCCACTCCCTTTTATTGGGAGTTAGTCACGTACATCCCATTGATCAATCCCAACATCCTCAAGTCTTATCTTAAACTATAGAAAAGAAAGTCTGGGAAAGTGAGACAACCATCTTAAGACTAGCCTCAGGCTATTCCTCTCTAGAGACCCAAAACAACTATACATTATCTGGCTTCTATTGTTAAAGTTAAAGGTCAGGAAATAAGGGAGTAAAACCTTTCTCTTCTATGTACTCAATTAAAGTTCCAAGAAACAGGCTCCATGACTGTTTTCTCATGGTTTGGAGGCCCTGCGGTTAAGATGGAGTGTTTTACTCACATCATTAAGACGGAGTTTTTCTTTTCACTCGCACCACCCTTTGAGTCTTATCCCCTGCACCGATGGGTCATTTCAGCCCTTATCCGGCAGGCTGACTTGACTGCACAGTTGGGGGGTCCATGTAGGAGGTCATTAAGCCTTGCCTGCAGCCCCCACTGTGCTTTCCCAGGTCACTTTTTTTTTTTTTATTAATTGATAGCTGTATACATTAATGCAAACATGGGGTACATTCTACTGTTTTCATATACAATTTGAAATACTTTCATCAAGCTGGTTAACATAAATTTCATGTCGTTTGCTTATTCATTGTATCAAAACATTTATATTCTTAAAAAATTATTCACCATGACCAAGTAGGTTTTATTCCAGGATCTCAAGGATGGTTCAACATAC
>CAUYQV010144570.1:0-20467 GCA_963574575.1 Galagoides demidoff | reverse complement strand
TGTAGAACCCACCCATTCATGACCTTTTCCAGGTTGTAGAACCCACCCATTCATGACCTTTTCCAGGTTGTAGAACCCACCCATTCATGACCTTTTCCAGGTTGTAGAACCCACCCATTCATGACCTTTTCCGGGTTGTAGAACCCAACCATTCATGACCCCTTTTCTCCATCTTTGAGATCAGCAGAGGCTAGCAGATTTCTTTACAGAATCCATCACTCTGACCTCCTCTTCCGATTCCATCTACCGCTTTAAAGAATCTTTAAGAATCTTTTAAGAATCTTTGTGGTGGGCAGCACCTGTGGCTTAAGGAGTAGGGCACCGGCCCCATATACTGGGGGTAGTAGGTTCAAGCCCAGCCCTGGCCAAAAATGCAAAAAGAAAAAAGAATCTTTGTGGTTATATTGAGCCCACCTGGGTAATTCGGGTCAACCCCCTCATCTTAGAACCAGCTGCTGAGCAGCCTCAATTCTAATTCCTTTAACTACTCTTTGTCAGGTTTCTTAAAGTAGTCACAGGTTGTGGGGGTCAGGCCACAGGCATCTTTGGAGGTGGGGGTGTCATAGTTTTGCCTGTCCCAAATATAAAAGGCTTGTTTGTGGTAATAGAAATTATTTTCTCATGTCAGGTATTATCCTATTCCGTGAAAAGTGTTAGTTTCTGCCTTTTTAGGGAATAGAGGCCAAGGAAAGGTCACATCCAGACAAGGTACATGCATCTAACTTACATGGCCCACACTGCGTTTGTGCCTTTGCCAATTAAATCAGGAGTTTAATGTAATCTGTGTATATCTGGGCAGAGTGGGGAAATCTCTTCTTGCCAATTCACAACGAGCAGGGTGACATTGCAATGGACTGTTTCTCCAGCCTGGACGTTGAGCTTGAAGTCTGAGAAGTGCTTCTCTATTAATGAATTCCCTTTCATTTCCAGTGTTCCAGAAGATTATCAACTGTTTAGGGATATTGCAGTAAGAATTCAAAATATAATGGGGATTAGGCTAGATTGTATCTAAGATATCTTCACTGGTATGATTTCTGGTTGCAATTGTATCAACACAATGAAGTTAAGGTTGGTTTGTGAACTGGTTTATATCACCAGTTCCCCATTAGCAGCCGGAGTGACAAGGGACTGTAGCAAGGGTAGAAATTGCTCCCATTCTGACCAAAGTGGGATAGGATGGAATTGTGAGTCATGTTACAACAGATGCTTTTCAAGGTCCAGGAAAGTTTGAAAAAGTCTCCTTGGGAGACTCTAGTAAGATGCACAGAACCATGAATTAAGTGCTCATGTAAAAGATTTCAGAAGAAGCCAGCAGAAGATAGCTGTTTAAATATGCTTATGCTATTTTCTTCGAAGCCAAAAAAGGAGACACTAGAATTGTTTGTCATATCTGAACTGTTGCTGAGAAACTAAGAAAGGTATTTCCAAAGTAGGGTGCCAGCTAGCGCTGAAAAACCTTGGGGGCCGCTTGCCAAGACTGTAAACTCCATTTGTCACAGAGCCTGTGTAGTACAGAGTGTCTTCTAAATTTATCTTTTCCATTTGTTTTTGTCATAGAATTATAAACAACGTGAGGTTAGACACATGAAATTGCTATATGTGTTGCTTCTTTTAGCTCTGCTAGAAGCAGCTTTGTTTAATATCAACTGCACTGTTAAAATTTAGGAGGACTCAGATTCCATTAGATCCTACAGTTTTCAAGGTTAGGGAGGATGTCTTTTCCTTCTCTGAGTGCTCCAAATTGTCCCCACTTGGTGGCAGATATTATGTGCCTGCTCAAACTTGTGAAGCAATGAATGAATGGAGAGAATGAATGAATTACTGACTAGAAATCGATGTTTTGTGAAGTAAGATATTGTGCAGATATGCTAAATAGGACCCAGTGACATTTTTGATATTTTACTCTTTGTGATCTGTAGCAATGCTGGATTCTAGTTATTCAATCGTACAGGGATGACTAGTCAGTAGCTCACTAGTCTTTCCTTCGTCCAAATGTCATATTCAGAACATATCATGATTCATTAGTTCCCTATTAAGGGCCAGGTATTCAGATAAGTGTTTTTTCATGTTATCATGAAAAAACTTAATCCTTAAAACAGCCCCACAGTAGGTGAAAGTATAAAACAGCCTCCAAGGTGTACAGTCTTACACCTTAACCCTGGGACTGTGAATCTCACGAAGCTTTCTTCCACAATTAGATAATGTTAAATAGCACAATTGGTGTTACCAAAAGGGAGGCTATTTGCAGAGGGGAGGCCTAACGTAATCTTCTGAGCCATTTAAATTTGGCTCTAGAGGTCAGACACAGAAGTCAAAGATTTGAAGCATGAGAGAAACTTGATGTAAGACAGATTCTCTGTTGCTGGTTTCATATGGCAAGGAGCTACGGGCAGCTTTTGGGCGCTATGAATGGTCCTAAACCAACAGCCAGCAGGAAAACCAGAGACTCAGTTCTAAAAACAACAAAGAAAAGAATTCTTCCAGCAACCACAGTGCTTTGATGAGAACCCCAAGCCATGGATGAGAATCCTGGACCCAGATGCCTGGCTTTTAGCCCTAGACACCCTGAGCAGAGAATCTAGCCATCTGGGTGCCTAGCTCGGGATATACGGTAATTGAGAGGCATTCGATTTATGTCATCCTTAAGCCCCAAGTTCATGGTTGCGCAGAAGTGGAAAATAAATACAAACTGATAGAGTGTGAATGTTGACCCCTCCTGAAAATTACCCAGGCTCGAGTATTCTGGTAGAGCAGAACAAAATGAGCTAAGACAGCGTATTGGTACCAGGGTTCTGGGGTGTGGCTGTAGAAAGTACCTGAAAATGTGGGAGTGGCTGTAGATAAGTGATAGGCAGAGGCTGGAAAAATTTGAAGTCTACTGTCTTGCTAATTCTTTATATTCTGTCCTTCAGTCTTATTGTCCCTGTTTCCCCTTTGCCTCCTTTCGAGGCAGTGAAACTTTGTGTTTTTGTGGTATTGTATCTTAATTCTGCTATTGACTTTTTCTGATTACTGTTTGCTGTATATTTTTAGTTACAACACACGCTATGAATGTTAATGTAGTTAGTATTTTACTACATGACATGAAGCACAAAGCTTTGCAATCACACAGCTCTCTATACTAGCCCATCCTTTGTGTTATTGTTGTATAATATACATTATAAACCCCAAAATATGATGTTCTAATTTTTGCTTGAAATAGTCACATATCTTTTTTGGAAAGTTAGAAAAAAGTATATATTAATATAATCTATCAAAATACCAACATCGTTTTTCTTAGATATAGAAAAAATAATTCTATTCTTCATTTGAAACTAGGAAAGAGCCTGAGTAGCCAAAATAAACTTAAACAAAAGGAACAAATTGGGAGGCATCACTTTATCAGACATTAAGCCAGTGGTTCTCAACCTGTGGGTCGCACCCACAGGAACTATACTAAAGGACCACAGTATTAGGAAGTTTGAGAACCACTGCACTGTAAGGCTATAGTAACCAAAGCAGCTTGGTACCAGCACTAAGATAGAGACACAGACCAACGCAACAGAGAACCAAGGTTCAAAATCATCCATATATAGCTATCTGAGCTTTGACAAAGCACACAACAATATACACTGGGGGAAAGAATTGCTCTTTACCAAACACTGCTGAGAAGGTTGGACAATCACATGTAGAAGAATGAAAGGGGACAGGACTTCCTACTCACTAAAATTAATTCAAGATAGATAACAGACTTAAGACACGAAACCATTAGAATTCTAGAAAAAAAGTTGGACAAACTCTTCTAGATATCAGTCTAGGCAAGGAATTTATGAAGAAGACCCCAATGGCAATCATAGCAACAACCAAAACATATAAATGGGGATTGATTAAACTCAAAAGCTTCTACACAGCCAAAGAAACAATCTACGTAATGGATGAAAATATTCACATGCTGCACTTCCAATAAAGGGCTAATAGCTAGAGTCTGCAAAGAACTCAAAGCAGCAAGAAAAAAAATCAAACAACCCCATTAAAAAGTGGACATTAGACATGAACAGAGGTTTCTCAAAAGAAGACAAACAAATAGCCAATAAACATGAAAAAAAATGCTCAAGGTCACTAATCATCAGGGAAATGCAAATCAAAACCACACTGAGATAACCAGTGAGAAAGGCTTTTCTTAAAACGTCTCAAAAATGATAGATGGTGCCATGAACACAGAGAGAAAGGACCACTTATACTCAGTGGAACAGCAAACTGAGACGACCTCTATGGAAAATAGTATGATGTTCTTCAAAGAACTAAAAGTAGACCCGCAATTTGGTTCAGCAGTCCCACTACTGGGTATTTACACAAAGGAAATAAAGGTCATTTTATCAAAAAGACACATGCACTTCAGTGTTTATTATAGCACAATTCACAATAACAAAGATGTGGAATCAACCCAAGTGTCTGTCAATTCACGAGTGGATTGATAAAATGTGGTGTATGTATACCACAGTCAGCCATTAAAACACGAATTAATTCCTTTTATATAAATTTGGGTGAAATTAGAGACCATTCTCCTTAGTGAAGTATTGCAAATATAAAAAAATAAACATGGGTGGTACCTGTGGCTCAAAGGAGTAGGGCACCGGCCCCATATGCTGGAGGTGGTGGGTTCAAACCCAGGCCCTGCCAAAACTGCAAAAAAAAAAAACCCAAAACAAACACCACATGCACTCAGTGTTAAATTAGAACTAACCAAACAGCACTCACATGCACAGTGTGAAATAAACTCCTCCAATATTGGGCAGATGGGAGAAGGGAGACGGGGATGGGTGAAATCATACCTAGAAATTATAATACACACTTATAACTTTGTCTCAAGCAGTACAAAAGTAGTCCATGTAATCTAAACATTTGTGCCCCTGGAATGTTTGGAAATTAAAAAAAGAAAATACACACACACACATAGAGAGAGAGAGAGATACAAGCATCATTCTCAATGTTCCTCACTTCTTCTTTCTGAATTTTCTTTTGGTATCATATACCTTTGGATAAAAGAAATTCTTTTAGCATGTTCTTCAAGTTGTCTACATTTTGCTTTCATTTTTGAAAAATTTACACTAAATATAGAATTCTTTCAGCTCTTCAAATATGTTATTTTATTATATCCTGGCCCCCATTATTTCTGATGAGAAGTCTGCTATCGTTTCTTTTTCTTTGTTTTTAGAGACAGAATCTCATTTTATTGCCCTTGGTAGAGTGCGGTGGCATCACAGCCCACAGCAACCTCCAACTCCTGGACTTAGGTGACTCTTGCCTCAGCCTCCCACGCAGCTGGGAGTACAGGTGCCCACCACAACACCCAGCTCTTTTTTAACTGTCATTTGGCTGGGGCCGGGTTCAAACTCGCCACCCTCGATATGCGGGGCTGGAACCCTACCCACTGAGCCACAGACACTGCCCCATCATTTCTGTTATTGCTTCTCCATATGCCATTTGCTGTTTTTTCTCGTTACTTTCAATAATTTTTCTTTATATTTGTATTTTACCAGACTGCTTGGTTTCACTGAGCTTTCTACATATGTAAGTTTATGTTTTTCACCATATTCCAAAAAAAAAAAAAAATTACTAACTTGTTAAATTTATTTTTCCTCATTCACTGTCTCTCATCTTCTGAGATTACATCATGTTTGTAATGTAATGTAAAGATGTCTAGATATTATCTCAGAAGGGGACTACGGCTTACTTTCCCCCTATCTTTTTATTTTAAACATTGAATATTTTCTATTGATCCATCATTAATTTTACTGAGGTTATCCCCAACCTGCCATTAAGCTTATCCAGTGACTGTATCAGTTTAGATACTTTCTTAGGTTCTAAATTTTTAATTTGTTTTCAAAAAATAGACTCTTTCTCTGTTGAGGTGATCTATTAATTTATTGTGACTTTGTTTTAATTGATCTTAGAGTATATTTATAATAATCTAGAGTTTTTGTATATTAATCCTGACATCCAGCTCATCCAAGGTTTGGTTTCAATTTATTCTCTTTATTATGTGAACATTTTCTTGTTTTTCTTTTAATTTATTCTGGACATTTTAGGTGATTCAAGGTAGACAGTCTAGGTTCTCTTATCTCCCTCTGAAGAGAGTAGTGTTTTAGTTCTCTCGGGCAGTTAACCTGGCTTGACTCAAACTTCAGCTCTGATTCTCCGTCAGGGAAGCAACTGAAATCTATACTTGGTTCTATCAGTTCACTGGCAGTGATTTCCTGCTGCTTTCTTTGGAGTTAATCCACTTATTTGTAACTTTGGGTCAGCCAAAGATTTTATCTGAATTTATCAATTTAATAATTTCCTTTCTTGAAATTTTGTAGCAGCTCTAAATTCTGTCTTCTAATCCTTCAAGACTACAGCTTCTTGTTTAATTTTTGGATACACTGTTGCCAGAACTGAGAAGTGCCTGGCGATGAAAGCCCTGGTAATACATGACTATCAAGATAGACAGTTGTGGACGTATAGGCACAGTGGTATCCTTCCCCACCTTCTTTTAAGGGTTCACTTTCTTTCGGTTTTCGTTGGCTTCCATTTACTCTCCAGTAGCTCAAAACATGATTGTTGTCTTTTAAAAAAAAATCTTTTGCATTAATGTACACAGCTATGATTTAATAAAAAAAAAAAATCTTTTGTTATAACTGTTGTATGTGGGAAGAGTTAATTCAATATAAGCAATCATCACCACCAAAAGTAGCATCTTTATAAGATGTCCTTGTCATTTTGTGTGATTTTTTAAGCCTATGATTGTAAACCCATATGTTGTGTTTTATTGTTGTTACTCCTAACACAATTTTCTTCTCTTAACGTATTTGTTTTTCTCTTATAATTTGTTTTAAGAACTTGCTGTTCCAAACTCATTCTTTGATTTTCTGTAATTTTATCCTTATAAGCTTCGTGGTTTTCATTTTTATAAAATATGTTATAAAGAACCGTTTTTATGGTTTCTTTTTCTGTTTCCTTGTATATTCTTGCAACGTATGTGTTTCATCTGCATTTTCCTTGCTTTGCAATCCTGCTTTGTTTACCCTCTTCCCCACCTCAAAGTTTTACACTAATTTTGTTGTCATCATTACTTTCGGTAAAGCTATTTGTTGGAAGCTGATGTGAGGGGCCCGCCAGTTTCCTTCTAGAACTGCAAGTGCTTTCCATGGGGTTCGCCCTTTGCCCTTGGACAGCTTTCCTGTCCTTGTCATCAGCGTTCAGGGTGTGCAGTCCCTCGTCAGCGGAGCTTCCCCTTCAGCTCTATTTTGATATGTATTTTGTGGTCTCCACTAGGGTCTTATCCACTCCCTCTTATGACACAGATGCGCCCCTAGGTCTTGGCTCTCCTAGCCAAAGGGATGTTTGTGTGAAGCATTTAAAATGCTTCTTAATTTTAAGAAAAGTCTGACAGAGAAAGAGGTCAAACCTCAGTTTGGTTCAGGTTCTATAGTATTTTGCAACTATGCTTTTCTACATTTTTAATATGTGCATGTAATTTTACATGTTTCAAAGAAAAGAAATGAGAAAAAATGTGCTTCTGTATTTAACCGGGAGTTCCGCCACACTTTTTATCACTTTCCCAAGTTTATGTTGCACCTTTTCGGGAAGGGTGATAAAGTCATGCCAAGATTTATACTTGCTTTTCTCTTCAGGGTATCTTGACTCCTGTAATACCAGCTTAGTGCCTCTTCAATAAAACCTTCAGCTCAAGCCGTACTTGTTAGAAGAGACAGTCTAACACAGAGACTACTAGCATGGCTTTAAAGGTAAATAGGCTTGGGGTCAAGTGTTATCTACCAGATACCTGTTGCATTATCATTCAGAAAATTGCTTAACCTTACTGAATCCTAATTTCCATTTCTGAATGTTGGTGATGAAAATACCTATGTCATGAAACTATGGGGAGGATTAAATGAGATAACGAAGGGGAAACAGCTGGCACATAGTTGTTGGTGGATAAGCAGTA
Source organism: Galagoides demidoff (assembly GCA_963574575.1). Classification (NCBI taxonomy): domain Eukaryota; kingdom Metazoa; phylum Chordata; class Mammalia; order Primates; family Galagidae; genus Galagoides; species Galagoides demidoff. The sequence goes on along the minus strand of CAUYQV010144570.1, from coordinate 12,498 downwards.
GCAGTTAAAATCATGATGAAATTTGTTTGAATCAAGTTGTAATATTTAATTGTCATGAAGTTTAAATGAAATAATCTACCCTCCATCATCCTTGAGTGGAATGATGTGTGTAACTCTCCTCCCACAAATGAAATTATTTAGCAGGAAATGAAAAAATGGTTAGCAATGATTCCTAAGCGCCAGGAGCTTGAGGTCTGAGGATTGGGCTTACGAGGAAGAAAAGTTTTGTTCATGGAAGTTGATGCCAGCTGGTGGTCCGTTGTCTTTTATCTTGTCTACACCCTGACCTTTCAGCTTTATAACTTCCAAATGTTTATGTAATGAAAACTGCCCTTTTAAAATTGACACAGTGATTAAAATTGAAAATGAGAGCTGAGACTGTTCTCTAATAAATAGGCTGGATCTGAGCATACATCTGTCCAGCAAAACTCTTCTAAGCAAGCAGGCACACATTTCTTTGCTTGTATCTAAAAAGCGAAGGTGACATTTATACCGTTCAATAATTTTTCTCTCCATCTGTTTATTCAGTGGTGAGATTTAAGTTGGCAAATGCTCCACTCACATGGATACTACTCCTAGCTATCTTTCAGATGTTCAGCTTTTAGATGGATGCATCCAAAGCTTTGTTGAACACATAGTAATTCCAATTTATAAGAAAACAACCCTTTAAGAAGAAAAATTTAATTAAAGCAAACTACGTCCCACTCTAGCAATTCTGCTGACTTACAGACCTGCCAGTTCTATCAATATTGCCCAGATCTTGTAACAGTTTTTTCTAATCACTTTCCTGGTTTTCCAAGGGTTCAGAAACCATTTTCAATCCTATATATAACATTTTTCTCATCTGAACAGAGACGAGTTACAATTATTCAAAACTACCGTTCTAAGGAACTAACAGGAGAAACATGTCCAAAGCATAGTAGAATACCAGTAGTTCTTCAGTTTTATGCATTTTCCTTACGTTGGAAACAATAGGATGTTTTTATACTAAAATGTGAGAGATTACTTGTTGAAGAAGTAACTGATACTTGTATTGAATTTCAAAGACAACTTCTAGCTATGCATCCACTTATATAATCTTCTATAGTAAGTTTTTTTTGAATTTCATATTTGGTATGTTTATTTTTTTATTTTTTAATTAGATCATGACTATGTACATTACTGCATTTACGGGGTACCATGTGCTGATTTTATATACCATTTGGAATGTTTACATCAAACTGGTGAACACAGCGTTCACCTCGGGTAATCGGTGGGGACCTCACCTACTGTGCATATTGCAAGGGTACATGTCAAATATATTAGTAGTAGAGTATAAATGTCTAAATACAGTAAGTTTTAAAAAAAGTTTTATCGTTAATTAACATTCGACTTACAGTGGCAAATGCAGTAGAGTTCACACACAGTCTACCCAGATTTCCACGATGTTCATAATTTATGAAATCATACTATAATTAGCAAACCCAGGAAATCTACAGTGGTGTGACAGTCCACTGCCCCATTCACGTGACAGCTTTTCCCTCACCTTCCTTTTCTATTTCATATCCCGGTTAGGATTTCACATTTCATTTAGCTCTGATACTCCTTAGTCTCTTCCAGTTTGTGACAGTTCCTCAGTCTTTCCTCATCTTCCACTGTCTTGACACTTTCTTCATGAGTCCTGGTCACTTATTTTATAGACTGTCTTTCAATTTGAGTTTGATGTCTTCTCATAATTAGAGTGAGGTGACATATTTCAGCAAGAAAACTATAGAGGCACCGTGTCCTTCCCACTGCATCGTTACAAGGGAGAAAGACTTTCCTATGTATTTATTATTACTAGTGGCTTAAACCTCATTCACGTGAAAACGGAGGTGTTTGCTAGGTGTATTTAGTGTACCTTTATTATTTTCTTTTGGTAATAGGTAGATACCTTGGGGGAGACATTGTGAAGAACAGGAAACACCCTGTTTCTACTCAAACTTTCCCTCACTGTATTTTTCATCTACTGGTGGATCTTGCGTGGAACAATCATTACTGTCAGGTTCGCCTAATGGCAGTTTTATATTTTCCTTATTCCTTCTAAAGTTACTAAATTCTTCGGTAAGAAAGATCTGCTGCTTCTCCATTTATTTATTTACTCAATTAGTTATTCATATCAATATAGATCTGCAGATGTTTATGTTTTACTCTGTGTCGTAATTAAACACAACAATCGTTAATTGTTGACTAATTAACAATCATTAATTATTGTTCCAAATTTGGCTGTTGAGAGTTTCTTCAGTCTGGCTTCTGTATCATTTTCACGCACCTCAGTCCTTTGTTAATCTCCGTCTTGTTTTCTTGGGCTATAAAATGTTACAGGCTCCTTTTATAGTTTTTTCTGCCCCACTCCTGAAAGTATTGGTTTGTCCAGGACATACTAGCTTCTTTTATTGGAGAATGGTGTTCAGAAACCAAGATTTAGGTGTTAGGTGTATTCCTGGACAGAAAAAGAAATACGTTAATAGTATACTAATTCACACATTACATACAATCTATGTGGTTTTCTCTGTCCCTGTGAATATATATAAAAAACCACAAGTTCATACTGATAATTCCTATCTAATTGAACTCTGCAAGGTACATACATATTAGTTTTCATCTTTTCCTTATGTGTGAATTCTTTCTCAAGCAGGAAGACTGCTGGCTATCAGTGTTTACAGTAGGTGCTCTTCTTAATTTAGTCCTAGCAGACATTTAAGACACTAGGAAATTTTTAACCCGTGTTCCTGTAGGTTCATTTATTATTGTTTGGATTCTCTTTTGGATTCAGTTTTTAATTTAATTAAAACTTTACCAAAGATATTGCACCAATTTGTAGTCTCATCAATATTATTGGAGACCTTCCATTTTCCCCTATACTTACAAATCCTGTACATTAATTTTTTTTTTTTTTTTAGTTTTTGGTAACCTCATACATAAAAGGTAGTTTTTATATGTTAGTTTATATTGGTTATATTCTATCACCTTTGTTTAGGAGTAAGATTTAGCATTTCTTCCTGAATTTGTAACAAATTTGTTCCATAAACTTATTTATATATACTACATGATCGATTTTTTTTAACAGGTCTTACAGTTTTTTTTAACTTGCTTTTTTTTCTTTTCCACTAAATAAGCGAATGAACTTTTTTTCTTTTACATATGTTGCAAAAAATGTTCTCAACTATTTATTTGTTTTTTAAACATTGAAATCCACAGTTCTTATACTTGGTATACTTTGATAAATTCATATTCAAAGCAACATATAGAACATATAAAATGTCCTTGATTTTTAATTGAATTTGGAGCTTTATGAAAACTATAAGTTTATCAATTTATTTTGGTTTATTTATGTCTTGTTTATAAAAAGTTTTCCTATCATGGGATCATTTCTAAAACTTTCCTATACTTTTTTCTAGTTTTTTTTTTTTTTTTTTTTGCAGTTTTTGGCCAGGGATGGGTTTGAACCTGCCACCTCCAGCACATGGGGCTGGCGCCCTACTCTTTTGAGCCACAGGCACCACCCCTCTTCTAGTATTCTTATGATTTATTTTTATATTAAAATCATGGCTTTTTAAAATGTAACTGTGTTGAGTAAGATAGGAATTGTGATGTGTTGAACCGAGTAGCAATCTAGCATCATCATTTTTTCTCTCCTTCTTTTCTTTCTTCCTTTTTAAAATGACTGTTAGTTTCCCTAATATTACCAAGGGGACCATCTACCTTTTCTCCACTGATTTAAAATGCTGTGTTTATCCTAAACCAAAAATGGGATGTTTGAGTGTAGTATGACAGTCTCTTCCGTCTCACTGACCTGACTGATTCTAACAGTGCTAGAATATTTCTCCTCCTCTAGTGGTTTCAGTCTCTCTTTCTTATACACGTTCCTTTATGATTCTCTCCTGGTTTGTTTTTCAGAATTTTCCTGGCAAATCTCAAAGTCTATTATTTATTAGGAACTTTAAAATTTGTCAGATAAAAAATCATTCTGTTCATGTTTTCATCAGGAGAATGTCAACTTTCTGGATTAATTTAGAAAGAAACTGATATCTTTAAATATTCAATCTTCCGATTCAAGAATGAAGTGTATCCAATTTATCCTGTTCTTCTTTCATGACCCTCATTGATCTTTTTAAATTCTGTTTGTTTTTACACTGAAAAGTTTAAAACGTATGTAAAAATGTAGAAATTAACGTAATAAATTTCCATGTTCCCACCACCACCCATGTGCCCAGATCCAACAAACATTAATCTATGGCAAAGTGTGTTTCGTCTGTACACCAGCCTTCAGCTTGTCATCGGAAGACCATTGCAGAAATCATAGCATGTCAATGTTAAATAATTGTCACACATCTTTAAAAAGTAAGAACTCGTAAAAACTAATGAAATAATTGCCATTCCTAAAATTAATTATTTCTTAATATTGTCAATGATTTTTTATTGTTGATATTTCCCTGATTGCCTCACAAATTTTGTTACTGTTGATTTTTTCAGATCAACAAAGTTCACGTTACATTTACTTGATAATCTTTTTAAAGTTTCTTTTTAAGTAACAATTTTATTGAGATACACTTTGTGTACCATAAAATTCACTTTTTTGGAGTAGTACATAATTCAGTATTTTTTAGTTTATACACAGAGCTACATGGTACCACTCCTTAATTAGAGAACATTTTCAATCCCACAAAAGGCAACTTGATACCCATCAGCAATCACTTTTCTCTCCTCTCTTCCCACAATTCTTGAGAACAACTATTCACCTTCTATTTTTTCAGCTTTTTCAGACTATGAGTTTCCCTCCCTATTTTCCTCTTACTACCTATCTTTTTAATAAACTGGGTTATTTACCCCATAGATTTTCCATGTTCTTGATTATTTCGCTTGCATCCTCGGGGGCTCAGTAATAGGTCTGTTCCAATAAATAAGAAAATGAACAGTAATCTGTGTCTGTTTCCTATAAAGTTTTAGCTAAGAGCTCTAAGACTTAACCAGTTTAGCTGTTATTTTTTAGCAAAGATACTTTATAGGTGATATTTTGAACTTTTTTTTTAAATCATAGCTGTGTACATTAATGCAATCATGGGGTACAATGTGCTGGTTTTATATACAATTTGAAATGTTTTCATCAAACCAGTCAACATAGCCTTCATGGCATTTTCTTAGTTATTGTGTTAAGACATTTATATTCTACACCTAGTAAACTTCACATGTACCCTCGTAAGATGCACCATAGGTGTGGTCCCACCAATTACTCTCCCTCCCCCCATCCGCCACCCCGCTCCTCCCGTCCCGCGCCTGTTTTCACTTCTTCTGGGGCTATAATTGGGTTACAGCTTTCATAAGAAAGCTATAAATTGGTTTCATAGTAAGACTGAGTACATTGGATACTTTTTCTTCCATTCTTGAGAGATACTTTGCTAAGAAGAGTATGTTCTAGCTCCATCCATGTAAACATGTAAGAGGTAAAGTCTCCATCTTTCTTTCTTTAAGGCTGCATAATAGTCCATGGTGTATATATACCACAATTTATTGATCAATTTATGGGTCGATGGGCACTTGGGCTTCTTCCATGACTTAACAATTATGAATTGGGCTGCAATAAATATTTTGGTACATATATCTTTAAACTTCTTATTACATCATGTCAGTGGATCCCAATAGCATGGATGTGGAGAGAAGGGACCCCACTTCTGGTGGGACTCCAAATTAATGCAGCCTTTTTGGAAGGAAGTATGGAGAATCCTCAAAGAACTCAAATTAGACACCTCCCATTTGATCCTGCAATCACATTACTAGGCATCTACCCAGAAGAAAAAAAAATCCTTTTTACCATAAGGACATTTGCACTAGACTGTTTATTGTAGCTTAATTTACCATCACCAAAATGTGGAAACAACCTATATTGCCCACCCACCAGGGAGTGGATTAACAAGCTGTGATATATGTATATCATAGAATACTATTCAGTCGCTAAAAAAGATGTAGACTTTACATCTTTTGTATTAACCTGGATAGAGGTGGAACACATTCTTCTCAGCAAAGCATCACAAGAATGGAGAAGCAAGAATCCAATGTAATCTATTCTGATATGAAGTCAGCAGATGAGCTAATACAAGGGCAGAGAGTAGGGGAAAGAAGGAATGGGGAGAGGGGAAGAGGGAGGGGGCTGGGGGGTCATAGTGTATAGCACACCTCTTGGGGACAGGACTTTATCTAACAAATGTGATCAGTGTAACCTAATTCTTTGTACCCTTAGTGAATCCCAAATAATAATAATAATAATAATTCATTCATTAGTTTGGTGGTGGTCACCCTGATTGATATATATTGTCACGATTACCCATAACCATTCATCTAACAGTGACTATTTCATAGATCAGTTACTTCATTCAGGATTTTAACATCATGATACTATATAAGACTGTCATTCTTTATTAATTTTTAGGTGGAAATTTTCAACTCTGAAAATACCTTCATTAGCTACAAGATTAACCAAAGGGTGTAGTTTACCTAAAAAAGGTAGGACGAATTCTTGACTCTGCTGTTTTATCTACCACTATTCAGAATAATGCATTGTTTCCTTAGCATAAAACAACAACAAAAATGATGAGCTTTATGTGTTTCTCATTTAAGTATTATGAACTTAAATGAGTTCACAATAGGAACTCAGTAGTTCAATATAGGAACTTGTGAATGTTTATAGAGTACGTTGATAAATTTTAATTCATCATAGAGGGGGTTCTCATTCATTCCCAGCTGTCCACATGAGGACAATCTCTGACATTTGCACTAGACTATTTACTGTAGCTCAATTTACATAATTTGTCCATCTGAGGGAATTGCTCTAAGTCAGTTCTCTTTTTGATACAACTCTAGTAGGTTCAAGAGCTTCTTTGCTTCCTGGTAAGATAATATGTTCTAGACTCATCTTGTATCTTCTTATCGCTAGAACTGGGATTAACCCTTTTTTTTTTTTCAAGGAGTTTTATATTTTTTAACGTAGAAACTTGAGTTTAGAGACTTTAGTGGGTTCTCTAAGAATGCTGTTTAGAGAACAGCATTGTTTTTGTGCTGATCATTATTTCTGTGTCTTTTCAGTGCACATAGCTAGAAAATATACATTTTTAAAAAAATCTTTAGTTGATTTCAATAGTTTCTACACAATTTCTTCTAGTACATTGACCTTAAGGGTCTTAGGATCATGTTATCTGTGAATAGAGAGAGTGTTAAATCTCTCTTTCTGCCTTAATCTACGTGATTTTTCTGATCTTATTACATTGGCTAGGATTTCTAGTAAGATATTGAATATAAGTGATAAGAGGATATCCTCGTTTTGTTCTTGCTGTTGGGGGAAATATGCAAACTTTTTACCATTAATATGATGTCAGATTTAGCTTTTCTGCTGATGTTCTTTTCAAGTTCAGGAAGTTTTCTTCATTCTTCATTTGATGAATATTTTGTCATCACTGTCTTAATATTTTTCAACAGTTTTTCTCCTCTAAGTTAAAATTATCATATAGTTTTTTTAGCCAATCAATACGATTACATTTGTATGATAGTATTCAGTTAGTAACTCTCCTAAGCATTCTTTGATAAACTGCACACGGTAAAGAATGTTTTCCTATTAATATACTGTTGGATTTTATGTGTTATAATTTTATTAGAATTTTTTACATGTGTTCATAAGGAACATTGATCTGTTTTTGTTGTTATTTTTTCCTTGAAATGCCTTTATCAAACATTTTCATATCAGGTTAATACTGGCATCCCAAAAGGAATTTAGGAGTTATCATTTTCTTCTCTTTTCTGAAAGGTTTTGTGTAGAATTGGTGTTGTTTCTTCTGAAATATTCAATCAACTTCAACAACAGAGCCATTTCAGCCTGGTGATGTTTGTAGGAATGTTTTGTCTACAATTCAATTTCTTTACCACCCATGACTCAAATCAGGTTATTTACTTTTTTGTGTGAATTTTGTGAATTTGTGTTTCAGGGAATTCAGTATAATGATAGTTCATAATATTCCTTTACATGAGATTAATAACAGCAGCATCTGTGCTGATGTCTCCATTTATTCCTCAAATCGGTAGTTTGTGTCTTTTCACTATTTCTCAACCTGATTCATTATAGTTGTATCATTTAAAATAATTTTTTGATATAATTAACTTTTGATGTCATTGATTTTTTTTCTTCATTATTTGTTATTTTTCCAATTTTCTTCTATGTTGGTTTCCACTCTTCTTTTTTTGCAGTTTTTGGCTGGGGCTGGGTTTGAACCTGCCACCTCCAGCATATGGGGCCGGCATCCTACTCCTTTGAGCTACAGGCACTGCCCGGTTTCTACTCTTATTTTTATTAGTTTCCTTCTTTCATTCAATTTACCTTTCTTTTTCTAATTTCATGAGTGAAACTTATAATTTTTTTAAATTTCTGGTTCCCCCTTTTTAACCTGAAAAACATTGCACCCTTTTGGGTTTTGCTTTTATACATTATGAGGCAGGAACAAACCCATGTTTAGGGCTAATTTTTTCCACTATTGAGATAGAAGCCCTTTGAGTATTTCATCAGATATCAGATTTTTATTGTAACTGGTGGGAAGAGAACTATTACCCATTCTATCTGATACATGGACAGTGCTCTCCTTAATCCTCTCCTGATTGTTTTAGCTTTGTTTTCTGACATGTGTGCACTGGCCAGTGAATAGCTGGAAACTCTAGGGAGCTACCTTGTAGATTTCCAGAGTTACCTTTCTGTGTAGCTTTCTGCTCTCTCATACTCTAAGAACTCTCTAGGTTCGTTGGGACGTTGAGCTCAGTCTCCCTAACTCAGTGAATCTCTTACCCTCTACCCTTGTGCAAACTTATTTTTCCTGTGAACACTCTCTGCAGGCAGTAAGTTTGGCAACTATCAGCAGCTCTCAGTTTTGTCTGCTTTCTGCAACATGCCACTGTCCTTCCTTGCCCAATATGCAATGTCTTGGTAACCATCATGTCATCTATTTTATCCTGTTCTTTTAGTTATTTTATTAAAGAGGAAAAATTCATTCCCGGTTATTCTACCTTAATTGTAGCAAAAGGCTGCCTTTGTTAGGTTTTGGTAATAATATTCTTGCATTATAAAGAAAAATTGCAAAATTTCTTTTTCTGTGTTTTGCAAAAGTTTAACCAGGATTCATATTTTCATTAATTGAAGGTTTAATAAGATTTGATAAAGTATTCTTAATCAGAATCTCTTGAAGGATATCTCTGAGCACATTCTCAGTGTCTTCCATACTAACTAGCTATTTTATCTGTAGCTAATTTTTTAAATCATCAGATTCACTAATAATTTTAAATTTATTGTCTTTATTCTGTTTTGCTTTTGTTTGGTTTATTATTTCTTTTTAAAATTTTTTTATGGGTCAGCCACAGTGGCTTATGCTTATAATCCTAACATTCTGGCAGGCTGAAGACTGTTTGAGCTCAGGGGTTTGAGTTAGCCTGAGCAAGAGGGAGACCCTATCTCTACTAAAAATAGAAAAAAATAAGCCAAACATGTGGCAGCAAGTGTAGTCCCAGCTACTCGGGAGGCTGAGGCAGGAGCATCACTTGTGCCTAGGAGTTTAAGGTTGCAGTGAGGTGGGCTAAAGCCACAGCACTCTACGCTGGGTGACAGAATGACACTCTGTCAAAAAAAAATTAATTGAAGTGTCAATCTATTTTTCTTTTATTTTTAAATGTTTTTTATTTTTTAGTTTCTTAGCATTATGAAATTTCCTGTGAAAAGTTGTAGTTAGCTGTACACCACAGGTTCTGACATGTGTGCTATAATTATTGTTTTTGCATATTTTACTTTATTTCCAGTTTTAGTAAAATATTTTTATTTATCAATCTTTAAGAATTTCGGTTTGCTTTCTATTTTTATACTACTGTATTTTTATTTCATGGCATTCTGATCACAAAATGTGTTCTTTACTATATATACCATTTGACATTTACTTAGGTTTGGAACAAATATATGTCAATTTTCAAAAGTGTTCATTTAGAGGAAACAGTATATCTTTAGAGAAATATATTATTTTTGTTTGGGAAAATTATGAGAACAATCTTAACTCTTATATATCATTTAAATTTTTTTCTGCATAGATGTTTGAATTATTCTTCATTTAATTTACTTGAACAAAGTGCATTTTGTTGTTGATTATTCTCTATAATTTTTTTTCCATGATAGGAGTTACAAATTTGTGATTTCTTGTCCTAGATTACCATTCTATTCAGCTTTTTCTGTCTTCAGGAGCATCAATTATAAACATTTGGTTCTTCTGTGAAGAACTTTTCTACCTTTTTTCCTCACTCTAATCATTTCTAATCACTCGTTTTGAGCCATTTACTATTGTTGTGTGCTCTGTATATTCTGCGTATCAATGAATATTTTTAATGTTGTCTATTTGTCTTTTTGATACCTATAATTTATTTTAAATTTTCTCTTGTTAACTTATATATTTCTTCTGTTTTCCTATTATACTTTTATTAATTATTTTATCTTATTTTTACAGTTTATCATATTTAATATTTATAAAAAATTAAAATTTGGTGTATTTTCACCTAAAAATTCTACTGCTATAAATTTCTCCATTGAGTTTTTAAAGCCATTTCCAAAGATATACGATAAAGGATGCTCATTGCAGTGGTTATAATAGAAAAAAATTGAAAACACAGAAAAATGCATTAGTAATAGAATCTTTAAGTAGATTTTTTTTTTAAAGAAAAGGAATTCCTAAACTGAAAAAGACAAGGCCCCCAAAATGTGTATAGTGTTATACCTGTGTGCAATTTTAACAAAAATACACAGATGGAAAGATAGGAATCTATCGTGTTATAGGCATGAACTACTTTCCAAAAAAATCATGAAAATTTCAGTCCAGATTAACTGTGTAGAGAGTGACTAAAGGCAAAGAAGAAGCCCTTATCTTCCATTTTACTTGGATTTTCTAACTATTTTTTTTAAGGTTTTAACACTTATTTATTTTTTATTTTATTTTATTTTATTTTATTTTGTTTTATTTTATTTTATTTTATTTTATTTTATTGAATGTTAACTATGTACATTAATGCACTTCTGGGGTACAGTGTGGGGTTTTCGCATGCAATCCGAAATACTTCCATCAAACTGATCAACACAGGCTTCATGTCATTTTCTCAGTTATAGTTTTAAAACATTCTGATTCTACTCTTAGAGAGTTTCACTTGTACCCCTATAAGATAGACCTCAAAAATGGTCCCTCCAATCCCCCTATATTTTCAATCAATTAAAATGAGAAAAGAAATTCAATTTAAGTTATTTTATTTCATTTCTACAGCTCATCATTTCTTTGAAAAAAATTGATGTTCTCTATCTGTATCATTTTCATATTGTTTTTTGCTGAAAAGAAATTCTGAAAGGTGAGTGTTCTGGCAATGTATTTCTTCCTCAGTTTTAGTTTATCTCAGAAAATTTTTATTTCTTCTTCAGTTTTGTACATAGAACTCTGGATTGACCTTCATTGCCTTTTCCTTGCGTTGTTTCTGATGAAAAGTCAGCCTTGATTGTTACTCTTCTAAATTTGTAGATAATTTGCATTTTCTCCTAATAGCATTCAAATTTTCTATTTGTCTTGTTTTTTTCATCACTTTAAAATTGGTGTTTCCAGGGTCTGCCTTGCTTGTTGATCTCTGAGATCTTTTGATCTACATTTTCAAATGTTTCAAACAGTTTAGAATATTTTTAGTCATTTTATACATACAGACACACAAAGATACACACCTATAGTGTGGTTTGGAATTAAGTGAAACTCATCATTAGGGAAAGTGAGTAGAGACCAAAGAGAAAGGTTTCATAAGGAGCCTTGGAGACCTGAGGGTTGTAATATTTAGAGCTCAATCAGAAGAGAATACAGCAAAGGAAATGCAAAGTACTCTTCCATATGCTTAAAGAAAACCAAATAATAATCTCTCATTGAACCCAGGTAAAGAAATTACATTAAATAGACAGCATTAGCAAACTATATCAAATATTATTTAGATTCATTATGATGACTTGTGAGTTTAAAAGCTAAGGGTTTGTGAATTGGTAGGTTATAGACCAGGAGGAGAGCTCTGAGGAGAAAATGTGAAGTGACACAGTAACGGTGCAATACTAGCTGCAGGTAGGCAATAATGTTGTCCAAATACAAATTATCAAAAATTAGCACAGGAAATATTTCTTAAAAACAGAATATTTCGGCGGCACCTGTGGCTCAATCGGCTAAGGCGCCAGCCACGTACACCTAAGATGGCGGGTTCGAATCCCCAGCCCGGGCCCGCCAAACAACAATGACGGCTGCAGCCAAAAAACGGCCGGGTGTTGTGGCGGGCGCCTGTAGTCCCAGCTACTTGGGAGGCGGAGGCAGGAGACTCACTTGAGCCCAGGAGTTGGAGGTTGCTATGAGCTGTGATGCCATGGCACTCTACCCAGGGGGATAGCTTGACTAAAAGAGATAAAGG
>CAUYQV010144567.1:0-26807 GCA_963574575.1 Galagoides demidoff | reverse complement strand
TGTGGTCCCAGCTACTTGGGAGGCAGAGGCAGGAGACTCGCTTGAGCCCAGGAGTTGGAGGTTGCTATGAGCTGTGATGCCATGGCACTCTACCCAGGGGGATAGCTTGAGGCTCCGTCTCAAAAAAAAAAAAAAGATAATTAAAACATATTTGAATATATAATTATAGGGAGGCAGCAGATTTTAAAACAAAAATTATTTTTGTTTAGAGAAACATACTGATTGCTGTGCCTCTTTTCCCCTAGAAGACATGATTACTCCAAGGCATAGCCAGTTAGAAAGCTCTCCTTTCATCATGGTGTTGGTGTTTCAGAAAGTTCTCCTTGCAGGAAATGGTCAGTCCACAGTGTGCTCTGGCAACTGTGCCATAGTTTTGTGTTCAGACTACTTATCAGTACTCTGTGTTGTCTCTGCTCTTTAAATGACTCAGTATTAGAGAATCAGAACAAGGAATCCTGGGAAAGATTGTGACTGGCTCCCTATTTTGGATGAGTTTTTATTTAATATACTAGTCACGTAATGTAGGCAGATATTAACAGTTTGAGAAATCCTAAAGGAATGTAAGTTCCAAGCATGACATCTTTATAAGAAAATGGTTGTGAATCCCCTGAACTGTGAATTTAGTAATATTAAACAGATCTTTTTTGTATCTTTTTCTCCCTTTTTTCTTTCTTTCTTTCTTTCTTTTTTTTTTTGGAGACAAAGCCTCAAGCTATCCCCCTGGGCAGAGTGCTGTGGCATCATGGCTCACAGCAACCTCCAGCTCCTGGGCTCAAGCGAGTCTTCTGCCTTAGCCTCCCAAGGAGCTGGGACCACAGGTGCCCGCCACAACGCCTGGCTATTTTTTGGTTGCAGTCATCATTGTTGTTTGGCGGGGGGCCCAGGCTGGATTCGAACCCGCCCCCTTAGGTGTATGTGGCTGGCGCCTTAACCACTTGAGCCACAGGTGCCGAGCCTTCTCCCTTTTTTCTATCCTGAGTGTATTTTTGTCTGTGTTGTGGGAGATCATAGACTGTCTTAAAAATGAAAAAATAAAAATTAATAATAAAAGGGACAATTGTCTGAGCATTTTCTATACACCTGACACATTGATTATTGATTGTCTTATTAAATTTACCCAAATACCATATGATTTTGGTTATATCATCCCCTTTTTTAGGTAAGGAAATGAAAGCTCAGAAATGCTAAGTAACTTACCAGAAGCCAGACTTGGCGGTAGGTGGTAAGAGACAAAATTTGAACAAAATCTGTCTGATTCCAAGTGCAAATTCTCAGCTGCTCCTATATCACACTTCCTCTGTCCGGTTTCTGAGAGGAAGATCTGGATAGGTCTTGGACAGTCAAAAAGTGATCAGATTCTCTTGGTTGCTTTTGATGGTTCATGTGCTTACTGTCTGTGTCTCCCTTCTCTCTCAGCACCTACATATGTATAACAGGAGGTCAATAATTATTTATTGGCTGGGTTCAGTGGCTCATGCTTACATTCCTAGCACCCTGGGAGGCCAAGGCAAGAGGATCCCTTGAGCTCAAGAGTTTGAGACCAGCCTGAGCAAGAGCAAGACTTTATCTCACTGAAAACAGAAAAACTAGCCAGGTGTGGTGGCAGGTGCCTTTAGTCCAGTGGTTCTCAACTTTCCTAATACCTCCTAATGCTGTGACCCTTTAATACAGTTCCTTATGTTGTGGTGACCCCAAGCATAAAATTATTTTCGTTGCTACTTCATAACTGTAATTTTGCTACTGTTATGAATCATAATTTAAATATCTGATATGCAGGATATATTTTCATTATTACAAAGGGGTCGGGACCCACAGGTTGAGAACTGCTGCTTTAGTCCAAGCTACTTGGGAGGCTGAGGCAGGAGGATGGCTTGAGCCCAGGAGTTTTAGGTTGCTGTGAACTAGGTTGATGCCACAGTACTCTAGCCTGGGCAACAGAGTAAGAATTTTTTTTTTTTTTCTTTGAGACAGAGCCTCAAGCTGTTGTCTTGGGTAGAGTGCTATGGCATCACAGCACACAGCAACCTCCAACTCCTGGGCTCAAGCGATTCTCCTGCCTTTGCCTCCCAAGTAGTTGGGAGTACAGGTGCCTGCCACAATGCCTGGCTATTTTTTTGTTGTTGTTATTGCAGCCATTGTTGTTTGGTGGGCCTAGGCTGGATTCGAACCTGCCAGCTCAGGTGTGTGTGGCTGGCACCTTAGCCTCTTGAGCCACAGGTGCTGAGCCAAAAAAAAAAAAACTTTTTTTTTTTTTTTAATTGAATGATCAAGGTATATACAGTTAACCATGAAAAGTAGAAGTATATGGCATTTTGTAAGTATATGCTATATTTATAAATACAATAAAGTACATCTTAAACTAGTATTTATCAGATTTATTTGTGGCATGTGTGTAGCCTTTTAAATAAGAGTAAAACATTTACGGTCCATGACTTTCTGGAGATAATCAGCATTCTGAATGCTCACTTCCCTCTTCCTGTTCAGCCTGCCCTGTTGCTGGTCTTGTTCTTACTCTCCACACAGCTGTCAAAATGACCTTTCACTGTTTCTCTTTCTTTTCGTCCTCCGTCTCACAAGTAATTATTAACATTATTTTCACTTTTGCTTTTGTACATTCCCCTTCCTTTGCTTAGAATGCCCTTCCCATTTTTTTGGTTTGACTTTCTAAAAGAAAAAAATCACTTTGGACTTGGCTTAGGTGTCGTGTCTTCTTGAAGTCCTTCTCCTTCCAACCTAGCAAGGTGCCCTCTGCCATGTTCTCCTTTGGAGCACTTATGCTGAAGGATTGTGTAAGTGGATGCAAGTCTGTCTGTTTCTTTCTTTCTTTCTTTCTTTTTTTTTTTTTTTTTTTGAGACAGACTCACTCTGTCACTCTTTGTAGAGTCCTGTGGTGTCACAGCTCACATCTACCTCAAACTCTTGGGCCCAAGCGATTCTCCTGCCTCAGCCTCCTGAGTAGACAGGACTACAGGCGCCTGCCATAATGCTTGGCTGTGTCTTTGTTTCTTTGAACAGCCTGTGTTATAAACTCCACGAGGGCAGGGACTTGGGTGTTTCATCTCTCTGTGTTTGCAGTGCCTGGGACTTGCTAAGTAAACAATAAATATCTATAGAAAAATGAAGCAAAATAAAGCGTATAGCTTGTCTAATCCCATCGTAAATCTTAGAGAGGCATTCCATTTTAGAAATAAAAGACACTCTTGTCTGCTCCTTCCACACTTTTGTAGAGATTAGCAACATAACTGAAAACCAGAAAACCAGGACTTCTTACTCCTAGCTCAGTGTCTTTTTTTTGTTTTGGCTCCCTGAGTAAAGTACATTGGTGTCATCATAGCTCACTGCAACCTCAGCTCCTGAGCTCAAGCCATCCTCCTATCTCAGCCTCCTAAGTAGAACTACAGACATGTTTCAGCACACCCAGCTAATTATTTTTAGTAGAGATGAAATGTCTCTCTTGCTTAGACTGGTCTAAAACTCCTAAGCTCAGATGATCCTCCTACCTTGTGCCTCCTAGAGTGCTAAGATCCCAGGTGTGAGTAACCACTACACCTGGCCTCAGTGTCCTTTCTTTCATTGATTTTTGACAAGGAAGCCTTTTTTTTTTTTAACTTATTTTAAAGGCAATAGTTGTTTAATGTAGAAAGTTTAGAAAATTTAAGCCAGGCATGGTGGCTCATGCCTGTAGTCCCAGCAGCTCAGGAGGCTGAGGCAGGAGGATCATTTGAGCCCAGTAGTTCAAGGCTGCAGTGAGCTATGATTATGCTACTGCATTCCAGCCCAGCCTTGCTCTGTCACTCCTGCCCCAGATCAGATTATTGATAGAAGATACTACAGATAAATGAAAGGGAGAAAGAGAAAATAAAATCATTCTGTTTCTACCCCCAATGACCATCCTTCTACTGCTTTTGGTGCATATATAGAGACATGTATTACGTGATGACAGTAGCTTGAATTCACTGAATGGGCGCTATTCTAAGTGCTTTTCGTGTGTTAACTCATTTATTATAACATTGCTAAAGTGAATACTGTTATCCTCACTTGACAGAGGAGAAAATAAAGGCATAGATATTTTAAGTTGAGATGTTAAATATCTCAGTTGCATAGCTAGTATGTGGTAGAGCCAAAATTTGAACCCAGACAATTAGTTCTGGAGGCTGTACTCTAAGCTACAGTTCCATTCTGATGCATAATAGTTTATAATCTGCTTTTGAAAAAAACAATTGAGGTCAGTTTATATGGAGTAACAGTCACCCTTTTTAGGGTTGCAGTTCAATGAGTTTTGATAAAAGGTAAATCATCACGACAACCAGGACCTATAGAACGTTTGTAGGGTCTCTTTTCCTGTTCTTCTGGCAGCCATACTCTGATTTCTGCCCATATAATTTTGCATTTTCCTCAGTTTTGTTTAACTGCAGTCGTGCAGTATGTGGCCTTTTGTGTCTGGGCTTCTTTCCTTCAGCCTAATGAATGTCTTTGGGGGATCATCAGTGATGTTGCCTGCAACAACAGTGTGTAGGAGGTTTTTAATTGCTAAAGTATTTCATTGTATCGATGTATCATAATTTTTTATTCCATTCATAAATTGGAGGACATTTGGGTTGTTTATGGTTTTTGGCAATTACAAAGAATGCTGCTGCGAACAAACATTTTTACTTTTCTTTGATACTCAGGAATAGGATTTCTGAGTTGTATGGTGAGTATAACTTCAACTTTTCTTCCAAACTGTTTTTCAAAGTAGCATTATTATTTTGCACCTCCCACCCCAAGCAATGTCTGGGAGTTTTAAGTGCTCCTCATCCTCAATAGCAAATTATTTATTAACAGTATTTGTATTCCATCGCTAGCCAGATAATTGTCTCTATGTGTTCTTGTTGGAAAAAGGTGTTGCTAAAGTTTAGAGTTCTTGATATAAGTGTTTTTTTCTCATTTCCTTTCTCCTTGACAAATATTTATTGAGTAATTTATGGTATGTGGGGTGCGTGAGAATGAGCAACTTTACTCTCAAAACCCCCAGGTGGCCCTTTGAGTAGGGGCCATGGCAGATGATGGTGACACATTTGATTCTTATACTCTACCTCAGGCGTCCTCAAACTATGGCCCGGGGCCTGTAGTCCAGCCCTCCAACGGTGAACAGGCCCCCTGTTTACAAAGTTTAAGGACCCCTGCTCTACCTAGTTTCCTAGGATCAAATTGATGGTAGAGGTTTTCACTTCCATGCCTCTGCCCTGAATTCCTTGCTCAGCTTTCAAATGCTGAGGAAACTTGTAGGGAGAAGAATACAGTGTCACATACAGCTGTGTTGCCAGATTTATCTTACCTTTCCCCTTCCTTTTAGGTGGAAATGCCAGTGAATGTCATGGTGGCAGCTGTTTTCATAATCAGCTGGGTAGATTTTTCAGTTCAGTCTGTGGGTATAACTGTTCTCATTGTCTACGCAGCAATTTGATTGATGAGACTAATGATATCTAAGGAGTAAAATCAAAGAATGAGGCAAGCTAAGGTCAACAAAACAAGGGTATGAATCTGAAAGTTTTAGTGAACTGCCACTATTGTCCCAATATACTATCTCTGACACTAGCTGGCATCTTAAGAGCCTTTATATTTTTTCTAAATGAAAAGGTCAAATATGTACTGAGCTGTATCTTCTTCTAGAGATTTTATCAGCAAAGTATGTGCAGATTGCTAAGAAGTGCCTGTCCGTTTGTTTGTTCATTCATTGAGCATATTTGCCAATTAACCATTATGTTTACGGCTCCCATCTCATTGCTGTGATATGGCTTTTTTCAAAGTAAATTCTTTCTGAATTTTTCCTTTGGTACCTCTCCTCACCCCTTAATTTGGTATCTTTCATCTATAAACATTTTAAAAACAAATGTCAAGGAAAATAAAGTAGTGCTGTGTTATAGCTCCTTGTTCCACTTTGGTGTGGGCTTTGCATAAAAAGGGAGGGAGGGCAGGATAGAGAAGAGGGAACGTGGTCATGTGATACTGCTTGTCTGGCAGAAGCCTTTTGGTTCTGAGCAGAGAAACCAACTGTTTACTATTTTGGGTGAATGAGGTTGGTTGGTTGCTACGAGCATTTTCTCCAAGGGAACCCTCTTCGATTCCAAGTCTACACATTGAAATCGTCCTGGTCCTGCTTTTGGCATTTGGATAGAAGAGGGAGGTGTCTGTGTTGAGGCCCAGTGCTGACAGGAAGAAATGTTTTGCCAAGAGACTTACTGATTCTGACCTTCTGCTATCACTGTTTAATGCCCTACTCCCTAAGTAAACTTGGGATCTAGCTATTTTTGCAGCCCTTTGTACTGCAGAAATGAAGCGCCCACTTTAACCTAAAGACTGATGCTAATCAGATCTTCAGCAAATAATAAATGGCATCTGTAAGAGGTGAGGGAAGGAAGACTGCTTTATTACAACATTGGCCATTGGAGTCTCACATCTTGTGTAGCATGCTGGAGGAGAAGATCAAGATTCATGAGCCCACCTACAGGATTCTGCCACTCTCATGGATTGTCCTGAAGCCAGGAAAGGACAGCTACTCAGCAGTGTGCCTGGCCCCTTATCACAGTTTGCGGGAAGGTTAGAGTATTTATCCCTTTCGTATTTGCATGTTTTTGTTTCATCCTAAACTTAACTGGTATCTTTTATCCCCCTTCTATTTCTCCGTGGCCATCCAAGCTTTGACTTTGGATAGTTTATTCTCCCATGATTTATGTTAAAGTTTCTCAAGCACCCCACAAATAGATAACTGGGGATATAGTCTTTTGTAGGGCAGCAGTCCTCGATCTTTTTGGCACCAGGCATAGGTTTCATGGAAGACAGTTTTTCCACAGATGGGGGACAAGGGAGGAGGAGATGGTTTGGGAATTCAAGCACATTACTTTTATTGTATACTTTATTTTTATTATTACATGGTAAAATATAATGAAATAATTCTATAACCATAATACATAATTGGTGGGAACTTGAGCTTGTTTTCCTACAGCTAAACAGTCCCATCTGGAAGTGACGGGACAGTGACAGATGCACCTTTGCTCTGCTCGCTGGCTACTTACCTTGTACTGTGCAGCTGGTACCGGTCCATGGCCCAGCAGTTGGGGACCACAGTCTGTAGGGTACATTTCGTGACCTGATAGGGTAGGGATTAGTGATTCACTTTCTTTTTCCTTTCCTTTCCCCATGCACAGCTCATATAGCCAAGCCTAGATTGTGAAGTGAGGGAAGAAAAAGCTTTAATGAGATGTGTTTCTTCCTCCTTTTGTGGCTCAAATTCAATGTTTTATCAGTAAATGTACTCTGGGTATAGATACTATACAAATAAATAGGGAGCTATTGATGACCTCAATTTCTTCTGTTAAGTACTGAAAGTAGGTAGGCAGATAACTTCTAAGATCTCATAACACTAAGATATCATAATTTAAATAACACCTGGAGGGCTATTTACTAGGATTGAAGCTTACTTTTGGTTAGACTAGCCTTATTAATCTTTTTTTTTTTTTTTTTGAGACAGTCTCACTATGTCTCCCTCAGTAGACTGCTGTGGCATCACACAGTTTGCAGCAACCTCCAACTCCTGGCCTTCAGTGATTCTCTTGCCTCAGCCTCGCAAGCAGCTGGGATCACAGGTGCCTGCCACAACGCCCAGCTATTTTTTTTGTTGCAGTTTGGCCAGGGCCAGGTTTGAAGCTGCCACCCTCAGTATATGGGGCCAGTGCTCTACCCACTGAGCCTCAGGTGCCACCCCAAGCCTTATTAATCTTAAAGGAATTTTCTTTTCTTTCTTTCTTTTTTTTTTTTTTTTTTGAGACAGAGCCTCAAGCTGTGGCCCTGGGTAGAGTACCGTGACATCACAGCTCACAGCAACCTCCAACTCTTGGGCTTAAATGATTCTCTTGCCTTAGCCTCCCAAGTAGCTGGGACTACCAGTGCTAGCCACAATGCCTGGCTATTTTTTGGTTGTAGTTGTCATTGTTGTTTGGCAGGCCCTGACTGGATTCAAACCTGCCAACTCTGGTGTATGTGGCTGGTGCTTTAGCTGCTTGAGCTATAGGCACTGAGCCAGGAATTTTCTTTTGTGAATAATCTTCTTTCATAAACTGCTGAGAAAAAATTATTTGGGAATGGAATGGATGCATTTGAGTTATTCAGGAAAATTCAGTTTTAAATTTGAGGAAAATTCTTTCAGGAGAGTTCTGGGTTATGGAAAAAAGAGAGGGTAGGCACTTTATCCAAATTCTGTAAAATGTCAATGGAAAAGAATTATCAGTATTTTCTTCTCCTGGCTTTGAAGTCCTACTGTCAGAATGAATATACAGTCTATAATGTTGATTACATAAATGTTACTTTTCTAAAAACTTGCACATTTCTTTTGAGTTTTCAAGATTTCTTTGGGTCTTTACTAACATTTGGCAGAATGATTCAAGCATGCGAAGTTGGCAGTGAATGAACATGCCAAGGAGGAAATCAAGTCAATGTCTAGTTTGCAAAGAGAATAGTTTTAAGAACTGATTGAGAGACCGTTGATTTTCTTTGAATATCTAGAAGTGTTCTGGATTAATGTCAAAGAAACACTACACTAATATGAGAGGGAAGATTATTTGAGAGGCAGAGAGAGATATGGCTCAGGACTTAAATTTTTGAACTGTTACCTTTGATTTTTGGTAATCAGAGGGCTGTAATGTTCCAGATTCTCAGTCTGATCATTAAGAATGGCTTTGTAGGCTCGGCACCTGTGGCTCAATTGGCTAAGGCGCCAGCCACGTACACCTAAGGTGGCGGGTTCGAATCCCCAGCCCGGGCCCGCCAAAACAACAATGATGGCTGAAACCAAAAAATGGCCGGGTGTTGTGGCGGGCACCTGTGGTCCTAGCTACTTGGGAGGCTGAGGCAGGAGACTCGCTTGAGCCCAGGAGTTGGAGGTTGCTATGAGCTGTGATGCCATGGCACTCTACCCAGGGAGATAGCTTGAGGCTCCGTCTCAAAAAAAACAAACAAACAAACAAAAAAAACAATGGCTTTGTATTAAGTGCAAAAACCTGTAGTAAGTAAAAATTCAGACTTGTCATTAAGGCTCGGCGCCTGTGGCTCAAGTGGCTAAGGCACCAGCCATATACACCTAAGGTGACAGGTTCGAATCCAGCCTGGGCCCACCAAAAACAACAATGATGGCTGCAACCAAAAAATAGCTGGGTGTTGTGGCAGGCGCCTGTGGTCCTAGCTACTTGGGAAGCTGAGGCAGGAGACTCACTTGAGTCCTGGAGTTGGAGGTTGCTGTGAGGTGTGATACCACAGCACTCTACCCAGGGGGATAGCTTGAGGCTCTGTCTCAAAACAAAATAAAAACAAAAAAGACTTGTCATTAGGATCAGAATGGTAATTTTAGGTAACTACCCTAAGGTAAATACCCTAACTGTATGCTTTTATGGTTTTATAGTGTGCTTGTATTGTATAAGGTTATACAATAGAATCTGTAAGTTTTTTGACCAACCAAGGGACAGTAACAAACTGGTCAACATACAGAGATGGTCAATATAAGGAAATAGACCTACTATACAGACAAGTACATGTGGTATATGTCCTACCTATGAAAATTAGGTCAACTTGAGGTGATCAGGGTAGGAAGATGGTCAACTATGGAGGTTCTTCTGTATTTAGAATTCTGTATATCTGCTATAAATCAATAAATACATACAATAAATAATATACACTTTTTTAAAAAGACAATCTTACTTTGTCACCCTTGGTGGAGTATTGTGGTATCATAGCTCACAGCAACCTCAAACTCTTGGGCTCATGCAATTCTGTTGCCTCAGCCTCCCAAGTAGCTAGGCCTAGCAGTGCCCGCCATAACTCCCAGCTATTTTTAGAGACGGGGTCTTGCACTTGCTCAGGCTGATTTAGAACTCCTGAGTTCTGGCAGTCCACCTGCATCAGCTTCCCAGAGTACTAGTGTACACATATTTTTGTCTTCAATAAATAAATACACATATTTTTAAAAACTTGCGGTCACTTTGTAAACTGCATAAGAGAAACAGATCGTGCATTAGATGCTGAAATATAAAGGATATCTTATGTTACTCCTTTGGAGCTGAAGCAGATGTTTGAAGGATAAAGATAGTTGTTCCATAGTTGTTCCACATACCAAAAGATAGAAGTGAAAATGTTTCTTCTGGCTGGGTGTGGTGGCTCACCACTGTAATCCTAGCACTCTGGGAGGCTGAGGCGGGTTAATAGCTTAAGCTCACAAGTTCAAGACTGGCCTGAGCAAAAGCAAGACCCTGTCTCTAGTAAAAATAGAAAAACTGAGGCAAGAAGATTGCTTGAGTCTAAGATTTGGAGGTTGCTGTGAGCTATGATGGTATGGCATTCTACCCAGGGTGACAGCTTGAGACTCTGACTCAAAAAAAGAAAGAAAATGATTCTTCTCAGTCTTTTGTTTTGTTACCATAGATAAATTCCTAATAATGATATTTTCCTTTTTCATAGTTTTATTTTCTTTATTAATGGACTTTGGCAAGAATCAAATCTGCATGATTTTTCTTTGGAGGAATAAGCCGTCTTGAAAGATTGGTGTTTGTGGTTTTATACAACCTTCAGATACAACACTGATCACTATTAGATCTGTGTACTGTCCAACATGGTAGCCTCTAACTAAATGCAGCTTTTGAGACTTGAAATATGGCTAAAGCAATTAAGAAACTTGAGTTTTTAACTTAATTTAATTTAACTTATTTAAGAGAGTCTCACTGTGTTCCCCAGGATGGATTCAAATTCCTGAGCTTAAGCAATTCTTCTGCCTCAGTCACCCGAGTAGCTGGGACTACAGGCATGTACTACTAATTTTATTTGATTTTAACTAAATTTAAATCGCATATGTGGTTAGAGGCTGCCATGTCTGATGGTATAATTCTAGACCCTTCACAGTCTGACGGTAGCCAACTTTTCTTCTGTTATTCTTTCACAAACTTAATTCTCTAGGTAATTGGAGAGTGTTGGTTGTATTCTTAATCTTATTCATATTTCCTGCCTCCTGGTGTTGGCTAATGTTGTTCACCTCTAGTTTATGAAGTCCTTCAGGTTGCTTATGTGCTGCTGCCCCTGAGAAGCTTATTTAATCCTTTTGATCTCTAGTAATTTATTATCTGCAAATTCTGAAAGCACTTTTAACACTGACACAGATTACAGTGCTTTGTTTTATATTTTTTTCTCCATTATAGTTATAGATTCCTTATGTGATTTTTATACTTGTATGTGTGGTATAGGTTTAACTTTTTTCCTTTTTTCCCTCTAAAGTGCCTAGCAAAGTGATGTTATATCTGATAAATGGTTCATATTACATTAGTTGAGTTAATCTGAATTTGCTAATGATCACTTTGCTTCCTGGCACTAGAGGGCAGTATCAGGCCCATAAGCAAAATGCGGTGTTTATTTCAGTGACAGATAATATTTTGAATGCTGTTGGTTTTATTCAGTCTTAGTAATTCTAACTTTTGGAAGGTACTCGCCTCTGTTAATCATCAGTAATATTAATAAATAACCTCTTTCTGTAATTACCTTGAATTAGACTCAGAGTATAGTGTTGGACCAGGAGTTGGTGAGATTCTTACCTGGAAGAAACTTGGTGTATGTCAGAAACACCGGCCAAGGCATTAGGTATCCAAGATTAATTCCTTGAGGGCAGAGGCCTTTTTGTGGTAGACAACTAGTGTCCCAGCATGAGCTGGTAGTCAAGAAGTTCTTGGTCTGATCTTGCCAATGGTGGGCTTGGCAAACCAGTTCCTTTCACTGTGTAGTGAGTATAATGTCTGTAGTTCTAACTCATAAGGTCGTATATATGAAAGTAGCTTTGTAAGGTCAGTGTATAGTGTTATTTTCCTTCTCAATTTCTATCCTGTACATGGTACCAGGGCATGCACCTAGTAAGTGATCAATTATAAATATTTACAACATTAGGCTGGGCATGGTGGCGCATGCCCGTAATCCTAGCACTCTGGGAGGCCAAGGCAGGTGGATTGCCTGAGTTCACAGGTTCAAGACCAGCCTGAGCCAGAGTGAGACCTCATCTCTAAAAATAGCTGGGTGTTGTGGGGGGCACCTATAGTCCCAGCTACTTGAGAGACTATCAGTTGATTAGTTTGGGACTACCTATAGTCCCAGCTACTGAGGCAAGAGAATTGCTTGAGCCCAAGAGTTTGAGGTTGCTGTGAGCTATGATGTGACAGCACTCTACTAAGGGCAACAAATGAGACTGTCTCCAAAAAAAATAAAAAAAAAATTTATGACATTAATGTTTAAATTTTAGGTATAATCTGTGTCAGTGTTAAAAGAGCTTTCAGAATTTGCAGATAATAAATTACTAGAGATCAAAAGGATTAAATAAGCTTCTCAGGGGCAGCAGCACATAAGCAACCTGAAGTATATACTCTGTTAAAGCTGAAGAGAGAGATATTAATACAATTATATACATCTAGGCTGCACATAGTGAGAGGTGATTGTAGTCACGATAATTTAACGTATACTCTGCCCTTCGATACTTAGCCTCAAAATGAACTGTGTGTGAGATATGTATATTTTTATATATGTGTGTATATGTGTATATATGTGTTTGTGTATGTGTGAATGAAGTATTCAGAATGAGCTAATTATTGTCAGGTTTTGGATTCATTATAGAAAACCAGGTTATTTGGACAAAAATGGCATGGTTTTGAAATTAACATGAACATATTTTCCTGCCAGATTTGTGGTTAGAAATGAAGCAAGCTACTCAAGAAGAGGTTAGTATGATGGTTGCTTTTTGTTGAGACCAATCATAAGCCTGGAGCTTTCTCTACTAAATCATTAGATTCGTGGCCAGGAAGGGTGGCTCATGTCTGTAATCCTAGCACTCTGGGAGGCTGAGGCAGATGGATCGCTTGAGCTCTTGAATTTAAGACCTGCCTGAGCAAGAGTAAGACCCTGTCTCTGCTAAAAATGAAAAACTGAGGCAAGGGGATCACTTGAGCCCAAGAGTTTGAGGTTACTGTGAGCTATGAGGTCACAGCACTGTACAGAGGTTGACAAAATGAGGCTCTATCTCCAAAAAAGAAAGAAAATAAATAAATAAAATCATTAGATCGGTCTAATAAAATGTTTAGCTGAAGTTCATGCAACCTCAGAGTTACAAAACACTCTTGCCAAAGAGAGTTACATTCTTAATATCTACAGTCGAATCATTTCCTGTTCAGGCTTGCAGGTGGGGAACCATCTTAAACTGAAGTCCTGTTAAGATTAGTTATAAACAAAATGCCTTGGTGGGAGAGGCCTTGATGATACTGAACAGACAGTCTAGCAAGTGTGGGGATGAAGAAGGTACCCTAAGATCCTGGGACTAACCAAACTTAAACGCATAGGTCAGGATCTGCAAGCCTACCCCTTTGTAGTGATCTGAATAAAGCTCCTCTGAGGCATTCAGGTATGTGCTGAACACGCTTGGGCAGTGGGCCAGGCAAATGGCACATTCCTGCACTGACCTTCGGAAGCCTGCCGGGTTCGGAGGCTACCATGGGGAGGCCTGGCTGTGCTTTGGCAACAACAGCTCCAAGAGCTGCATTTCCAGTAGCATTTGGTCCTCCACAGTTGAGGGGATGTCTTGGGACTGAGTGAATTTGTGAGTTCACTTAGGGGTTGGAATATGTTCTCACAGCCTTTGCTCCTGCCCCATCTTAGAGTTGATTTTTTGCTGTCAGTACAACCCCAGAACTGACTCACTTCCTTGAAGTGATTCCTCCAGACTGGGAATGACCCAGGGCTAGCTAGGCTTTGAGATTCCATTATGCCCCTCCATTCCCACCTGCAGCCTGTCTTCATTCAGACTTAGATTTTTAGGTTTGACTAAACTTAGAATGTTTAGTCAAGAATAGGTGGGGGCTAGGCAGAGTAGCCTGTAATCACCCGTCCTTTTATTTGCTTCAGTGCATCTCCTTGGCTGTGTAAAGGAAATTTAGGTTGATGCACACCTTAGGCTTCACCTACCCCACCCCCACTTTCCTGTTGCTCTTTTGATTTTCTTAATCTGATACTTAGCCTCTCCTCCCCCCACTCACACACCATTGGAGTCTCCTAAGCTATTTCTGTCTGTTTAATGATCCCCAGCTGTTGCTGTAGTTCTGGCTGTTTTCATGCCCAGGAGAAGCAGAAGAGCCGGGAAAGGGGTCTGTCTTGCTATCTATCACACAGTGTGTCAAACAAGTCTAATTTATTTTTCTGAAACCACTAGAGTGAGACTTCTTAGGGAGAGATGTTAATACTAGGGTGATTTGAAAATGCAGGAGGGAAAGTATAAGCCAGTATAAGGTACATTTTAAAAATAAGCATTCAGCTGGTAGGTGGGGTGCACTTTGCATCACTCAAAATTATGCTAGAAAATTGTAGTGTGTAGTGACAGGGTAATTATTTGATCACTTTGCATTCTACTTAGCTTTTTAGCTGGAATGTCTCTTCCACCTGTATGTGTTGAAGAAGCCAAATATCTAAACAAAAAGGAGGATTCTGTGATAGGAAATCATTTCTAAAGTGACCAGGAAAAGGCATTAATTTCAGTTCTGCTTTAACTTAATGGAGATTTGTTTCGTAAAATTTTGTGCAAAACCCCTAGTAATGAAATGTTCCACTTGCAAATGTGACCGCACAAACTTCAGGAAATACAGGTTGCAGTTCTTATAACAATATGAACTCTCCTCCAGTTACATATACTTTTGCTTTTCAGATGTCTTTACTAAACCTGGGGTATGAGAAGTAGGAAAATCCTATAGTGGGTAAATGAGCTTTTGTATTAAATGGAGTGGCTTCTCCTTTATGTATTTGTTCTTGGAATTTTAACCTTTTCCATCAATTTTAGTTGGTAGACTAGTAGTTTTTACCCTTATTGCATTAAGTTTAATTTTGCAGATTTTATTCTTCCACAGAGAAGACAAATTTCCTTGCATCCGTTACCAAAATTTATTTTTAAATCTTCCATCCAGTTTTTGAGTCAAATAGCTAAAATTCTATATCATCTAGGACTTAAGGGTGAGAAATTGTTATTTTTTTCCTTATAAGTACCCATAGGGAACTTTATACATAAATATTTGAAGAACTTTCAGGTTATATCTATCTCTGTGTGTGTATATATATATATTTCTATCCAATATGGTCAAATTTCTAATTTCTTTCTTTATTATTTATTTGTTAATTTTTGGCATCTCACTATGTTGTCCAAGCTGGTCTTGAACTCCTGAGCACAAGCAATCCTCCCACCTCAAGAGATCTTACCATGTTAGCCTCCCAAGCAGCTGGGACTACAGGCTTCTACTACCACAGTGACTAAATTTCTAATCTTTAATCAGGGGTCCTCAAACTTTTTAAACAGGGGGCCAGTTCACTGTCCCTCAGACCGTTGGAGGACTGGACTGCGGGCCCCAGGATGAGTTGGCTGCTAAGCAGGACAGGCAGCGGTGGCAAAAACACCTGGTGGGCCGGATAATTGTCATAGGTGGGAGGCATGTGGCCCGCGGGCCGTAGTTTGAGGACACCTGCTTTAATTGTATCTCTGCTCCCTATAATTTCCCTAGAAAATATTTTTTCTAAGGTAAAAAACTTTTTAATCAGAATTTACTTATTATTTTTTCCCCTGAAATGTTAAATGAAATGTCATTAATTACTACAAACACTGACAATTTAATAGTCACATACCGATGGGAGGGGGTGTTAGGGACCTTTAGTTTATGCATGTCCTTGGTCCTCCCCCTCAATTGGTTTGTGAAAAAAAAAATCAAGAAGCTGTATAATTAGTAAAATTCTATGAGAGCTTGGATACCTTAATAAAAAACTAACGTTTTGAGTATTTATAGAATTTGTATCATGCTATAGGCTTGCCTCACCATGCAATGCATTTTTCATATTATAAGTCCATATTATAAAGATATGGAAAGCTTAAGTATGCCAATCTAGTTTTCAAGAACAAAAGGTTTTTTGTTTCTTCTGGCTTGTTGTGGAATGATTACCCTATTCTAAGTTTCAAATCTACTCACCTGTCAACCTGCCCTCCACAAAGCTGGATGCAGAATGTCAGCACCAGTGATAGCAGCAGGAATTAGCAAATGAGACTCAAGGATGCCTGCATTTTCTGGTGAGTGTGCAGAACTAATGCGACAGGGAAAGTGCTGTTCCTGGTGCCTTTAACTTTGGAAGAGATTGTTCAGATGTCTCTGCCTAAACGTGCTAAAGGAAGCACATTCCCAATTTATCCCCACCCCATTCAGGCATCTGATGCAAGTACATGCTATGCCCAAATCTTATGTGATGGAGCTATTTGAGCATTGCCTTGTAGATCCTCATGGAGACTGTAATGATGTAGAAGTTGTTGCCAATTTGGAATCTGTTTGCTGCCATTATAGAGGGAGATCACATCAAGAGGGAGATGAGTACCTGCCCAAAATGAAATGGTGAGGATGTGAGAATTTGATTTACTTATTTTTATTAGTTATTAATGTTTTTGTTATGACTTTGGTATTTAATGTGATATAGTAGGAAAAGCACAGACTTCGGTATCAGGCCAAACTGTGTTTGAACTCTGCATGTACCTCTTACTAGCTGTGCAGTCAGTTACTTAACCTCTCTGAACCTCAGTTTCTTCATAAGATATGGGTAGTACATGCCTAAAATAGGTATTGAGATAAAATGAGTCACTGTAGTAGTACACCTAACCCAGTGAGTGTCTAAGGTAGGAATTCAACATATTAGATTCCTTATTTGTTTGTTAGTTTTCTTCCCAAGACGAGCCCTTCCTCAATGCCTTTGCACTTACTATTTCTGACATCTAGAACACTCTTTTTCCAGATCATTTCCATGGTTTATCGTATTATTTAGGCTTCGATATTAAGAGTTGTGTATTCGGCTCGGCGCCTGTGGCTCAGTCGGCTAAGGCGCCAGCCACGTACACCTAAGGTGGCGGGTTCGAATCCCCAGCCCGGGCCCACCAAACAACAATGATGGCTGCAACCAAAAAATGGCCGGGCGTTGTGGCGGGCGCCTGTGGTGCCAGCTAATTGGGAGGCAGAGGCAGGAGACTCGCTTGAGCCCAGGAGTTGGAGGTTGCTATGAGCTGTGATGCCATGGCACTCTACCCAGGGGGATAGCTTGAGGCTCCGTCTCAAAAAAAAAAAAAAAAAAAAAAGAGTTGTGTATTCTTCAGAAGGCATTCTCTGTGTACTCTGTCAAAAATTACAACCCCACTCCCTAGTCACTTTCTCTTATCCCACTGTATTTTACTTCACTTAATGTACCACCTGAAATTATAACACATAACCTCTGTAAGTTGACCACCCAAGGAAGTGTAACAAACTGGTAAATATATGGAGGTGGTCGGCGTAAGGAACTAGGCCTACTGTACTGAAACATACATGTGGTGTATGTCCAGTCTGTGAAAGTTAGGTCAGGATAAGGAGGTGGTAAGTGTTGGAGGTGGTCAAATTCAGGGACTACTGTATGTGCAACTTACTGTGTTTCCTCCACTAGAACATATGCTCTGTGAGGTTAGAGACTGCATCAATCCATGTTATTGCTTTATCACCTAGTATGTACAAGAGGTGCATGATAAATAATTGTTCAATAAAATGAATAATTGAACTGAGACTCTTCTACTTCCAGAGAACAACCCCTGGCCGAATGGGGGAAGGAAGTTGTACCAGGAAGTGGTAGCTTTTCTGCCTTTGTAGATATTCCCACATTGAGAGCCAGAAGAGAAGTTGGCCTGAGAATTACTCTTGCATATTTCTAGACTTCTGTTTCTTAGAGAAGCTCCTTTAGATGACCTTTAGATGTGACCACGTTTATCCTGGTAGAATGTCTGTACCTTTTGGAATTTGACTATAAGCAGGCCTTTCAGATTGTGGACGTCTATATATTTTGCACATGTCATGTACTATTCACAGAAATCACCTTGGTTTGCCCCTCATTAGTAACTATAGTATATAGTTTATTTTTCTCTCAGCCACATCATGCGAATGGCCCTACTGATATAGTTTCATTTTAAAACAGTCCATATAGCCAGGCATTGTGGTTGGGCGCCTGTAGTTGCAGCTACTCAGGAGGCTGAGGCAAGAGAATCACTTAAGCCCAGGAGTTGGAGGTTGCTGTGAGCTGTGATGCCACAGCACTACTGAGGGTGACACAGTGAGACTCTACCTCAAAAAAGAAAAAAAAAAACTATGCATAGAAGACTTGTGTGTTTTATGAAAGAAGAAATGTGAAATAATATATTAATAGTGGTTAAGGGTTGGGCTCTACATTCAGGCAGAACTGGGTTCTATTTCTGCTCTATGTATTACTTACTCTGTGACCTTGGGCAAGTTGCTTAATCTATCTAAACCCCAGTTGCTTCATCAACAAAATTGAATAGTAGTGTCCTCCATCCTGGGAGCAGTGGCAGACACCTAAAATCCCAGCACTTTGGGAAGCCAAGGTGGGCAGATTGTTTGAGGCCAGGAGTTCCAGACCAGCCTGGGCAACATAGTGAGACCGTGTTTCCACAGAACATTCAAAAATTATATGGCTCAGCACCTGTGGCTCAAGTGGCTAAGGCACGAGCCATGTACACCTAAGGTAGCGGGTTCGAGTCTAGCCCGGGCCTGCCAAAACAACACTGACAGCTGCAACCAAAAAATAGCTAGTCATTGTGGTGGGTGCCTGTGGTCCCAGCTACTTGGGAGGCTGAGGCAGGAGACTTGCTTGAGCCCAGGAGTTGGAGGTTGCTATGAGCTGTGATGCCATGGCCCTCTAGCAGGGGGGGCAGGGGATAGCTTGAGGCTCTGTCTCAAAAAAAAAAAAAAAATTATCCAGGTGTTGGCTTGACGCCTGTAGCACAGTGGTTGTGGCGCTGGCCACATACACTGAGGCTGGTGGGTTTAAACCTGGCCCAGGCCAACTAAACAACAATGACAGCTGCAATCAAAAAAAAAAAAAATAGCCAGGCATTGTGACAGAAGCCTGTAGTCTCAGCTACTTGGGTGGCTGAGGCAAGAGAATCACTTAAGCCCAAGAGTTGGAGGTTGCTGTGAGCTGTGACACCACAGTACTCTACCGAGGGCCACATGAGACTCTGTCTCAAAAAAAATTATCCAGGTGTGTTGGCACATGCCTGTAATCTTAGCTACTCAAGAGGTTGAGGTAGGAGGCATGTTTGAGCTCAGGAGTTTGAAATTACAGTGAACTTGATTGTGTCACTGCACTCCATCCAGTCTGGGCAACAGAGCAAGACCCTGTCTCAAAAAAAAAAAAAAAAGAAATTAGTATCTTTCACATAGCTTTGTTGTAAGAATTAAATAAGATGATACATGCATGTCTTTGCTATTTTGTAAGTATCCTTACACAATACAGAGACCGTTTTTTACTCTACGTATTTTAGTAGTTTATGTTATATTTTCATAAGCTGGGTGGATGTATAAGTAGCACAGGTTTACTACGCCAGGAAGGTGCTTCATCTCATGCTTCACCTTTATCCCTGACAGAATCCTGAGTGAATACAAAATACTTAACCATTTTTTGTTATTACAGTTTGGGTATCCCTTATCTGAAATGTTTGGGACCACAAGTGTTTTGGATTTTGGATTTTTTTCAGATTTTGAAATAATTTGGATTATGTACTTACCAGTTGAACATTCCAAATCTGAAATACTCCATTGAATATTTCCTTTGAGCATCATCTTGATGCTCAAAAAGTTTCAGATTTTGGAGCATTTAGGATTTTAGAATTTTAGATTTGGAATTCTCAACCTGTATTTCTCATTTCTAAAACCTGTTATTTGCGAAAGTAATGTAATTCATGTTCACACACTGTATGCAGAGATGGAAGTGAAAGTTATGAAATCATGAAGTGGTTGAATGAGCATATTGATAAAACTTAATCAAATTTGAAACCTCATTTATGATAGATGGTTTTTAGAGTGTGTGATTTTAAATAAAATTAGGGATTCTTCTCTTATGGTTAATTATATTTGTTGTGCCATAATCATTTTATCATTTGATTTTTGTTAGATGGCCTATTCTTCATAATTAATAATGTATAAGAATTGGTAATTTTCTTCTAAGAGATGACAACATTTTAGTTTGAATACCCTGAACCTTGGTATGTTTCAGTGATTGATCAGAAAACTTTCTGAAGGAAGAGTCAAATCCATGGATTTTTAAAATAAACTTTGTATTTTGGAATAATTTTAGACTTACTTAGTTTTAGGCAGGGTGTGGTGACTCATGCCTATAGTCCTAGCACTCTGGGAGGCTGAGGCAGGTGGATTGCCTGAGCTTGGGATTTTGGGATCAGCCAGAGCAAGAGTGAGACTCCGGCTCTACTAAAAGTAGAAAAATTGGCTGGGCATTGTTGTGGGCACCTATAGTCCCAGCTACTTGGGAGTCTGAGGCAAGACCCCCAAGAATTTGATGTTGTGAGCTCTGACACCATGCCACTCTACCACAGAGTTAAGATTCTGTCTCCTCCCCATCCAAAAAAAGGGTTGCAGAGACAGTATAGAGAGTTCTTTACCCAGTTGCCCCTACATTAACATCTTACATAAGTATGGTAAAATTCATCAAAACTGAGAGGTTTTGTTTTTTTTTTTTTTGAGATGGAGCCTCAAGCTATCCCCCTGGGTAGAATGCCATGGCATCACAGCTCATAGCAACCTTCAACTCCTGGGCTCAAGCGAGTCTCCTGTCTCTGCCTCCCAAGTAGCTGGGACCACAGGCACCCGCTACAACGCCCGGCCATTTTTTGGTTGCAGCCATCATTGTTGTTTGGCGGGCCCGGGCTGGGGATTCAAACCCACAACCTTAGGTGTACGTGGCTGGCGCCTTAGCCGATTGAGCCACAGGCCCCAAGCCAAAACTGAGAGATTAACATTGATATTAGTAAATTATTACTTAGTGAATCCCAAACTTTATTTGGATTTTGCTTTCCCACTAATGTCCTATTCCAAGATCCCATCCAAGATATCATATTGTATTTAGTCATATGATTTTTAAATGGTGGATCAGTATATCCCAAAGAGAATTTACTTTTATTACCTTTTTTTTTTTTTTGTCTTAATTTTGGATCTGAATTTGAACAGCTCCTTCTTTCTCTGGCAGAAGATAAATGGACTCTTTGGACCTTTCAACTACTGCTTCCATGTTGACAGCTTAGAATTTGGGGAGCATGCTTTGAATACTTTCTGTGTATTTAAGTTTAATAATAAATGGGTACTGATTCTTCTTTCTTTCTCTGAGTCTTGCTCTTTATAATTACGAGAGCATGCTTCACTGACTACATGTTCCTGAACTGCCTCTCAAAGGACAATTGTTTTCTCTCCCCCTTGCCCTCTACTTTTTCTTTCCTCTCCTTCTATCTCTTCTTCTGCCCACCCCACCAAGAACAACTTGAGATGTGATTTTATATAAGGATGTTTGGTATGATGTAAAGTATCTTTCAGAGGTGTGCTATCAGATTATCAACAGTTCTTAATTTTCCCCTAGAGAAAATCTACCTCATATAAATGCTGCTAGTGAAATATTTATAATCTATGGTATAGTTTTACAAAGTACTTTTCACGTACATTGTGTGGGTCTTTTTTGTTGTTGTTTCTTTGTTTTTTTAGTTTCAAAAGGCAGGGATTAGTTTTCAAAATTGTATTAGAGAAAATCAAGTAAAAGAAGTTGAGTAACTTGATCAGGTTGCAACCGAACTAGGATGGGAATCTGTGTCTTCTCATTCTTTCTCTGATATCCTTGGTCTCCACTTAAAGGTCAGGCTGTAGGTGTATGGCATTCCCTTGGATCTTATGAAGTATTTATATAACCAAGTCCAAGTGTAATGCTCATCCTTTCCCCAGAAATCTAGCAAAGTTGACAGTAAACCCTTTCTGGTTAAGGGTATGGCTAATTATAGAATATATTGGATCTTTAAAAAATGCTATTGTTTATATTAAAAACATGCCAGAGATATGTTTTCGGTGCAGTGTACACAGTGCTAAACCATTCAGTCTGGTTTCCCAAGTTGAGAGGAGAAAATTAATCATGAAAAGGACTAGAGAAACTTAGTGTTTAGAAAGCTTACGAAAATTACATACAAGAATCAGGAGAGGAAATTCCTTGGGATGCTATAGAACAAGGTAATGATCAAGAACCAGAAAGCAAGAGAGAGGCAGTGGAACCAAGTTAAGGACATAGAGCCATCTCTGTTTTCTATCTTTTCTAGGCTGTATCAGGAAAGACTTACAAGAATGTATAATAAGTAAGGGCCCAGAGGAGTATTACTTTTGGGGAATGATCTCAGGGAGTTGCTTGAAACTTCAGTAGAAACTGATGATGAAGATAAAATATCTTTAAGGTCCAGTTTTTGGCTGGGGGCTGGGTTTGAACCCACCACCTGGCTTATAGGGTTGGCCTCCTACTCCTTTGAGCCACAGGCGCCGCCCAAGGTCCAGTATTTTATGTTTACAAGTCCTGCTGTGTATAGAAAGGATCTTGTTTCTCTTTCTGTCTGACTTGCAGTAGTACCCCCTTTGTTGTCTCATAACACCTAAACATACATAACTATTTTAATTTTGGTGGTTTTAAGAAGCCAGCCTTGCCTTTTTATTATTTACTCATACATATGTGTCACATATATGGCCAGATGAGACTTGAATTTGTGAGGAACCCTTAGTAGTAGGGCAAGCCCACTTTTGGCATGTGTGCTAGCCAAAGTTGCACTTCCCTGTGTCTTTTTGTTTACTTATTTATTTATTTTGAGACAGAGTCTCATTTTGTTGGCCTCAGTAGAATGCTGTGTTGTCGTAGCTCATAGCAATCTCCAACTCTTGGGCTCAAGTGATTTTCTTTGCTTAGCCTCCCAAGTAGCTGGGACTGCAGGTGCCTGCCACTACACCAAGCTATTTTTAGAAATGGGGGGAGGGTCTTGCACTTAGGCTGATCTCGAACCTGTGAGCTTAGACAATTTACATCCCCCCCCCCCGCCCCCGCCCTGTGGCCTCCCAGAGTGCTAGGATTATGAGCTACTGTGCCCGGACATTAGTATCTTTCTTAATAGCCTTGCAATTAATTATTTTGGGTCTTTTTCCCCATCAGACGTAAGAGCTCCTAAGAATGAGAACCATGTCTTATTTAGATTTGTATCTTTAACACCCAGCCTTACCTTCGAAAGTACAAAAGATATTGTATGCATGAATTGGATCATGGAAACAATCCGACTCCATAGTTGGAGTGTAGTTAACTGTTTTCTTTGAAAGTACTCTTCATGCTTATTAGTACTAGTTGATGTTTGTTTCTCCCATGATCTATTGTTCAATTCCCATCAAAAGATGATGTGCCTTGGCTTGGCGCCTGTGGCTCAAGTGGCCAAGGCACCAGCCACATACACCTAAGGTGGTGGGTTTGAATCCAGCCCGGGCCCGCCAAACAACAATGATGGCTGCAACCAAAAAATAGCCGGGTGTTGTGGTGGGCGCCTGTGGTCCCAGTTACTTGGGAGGCTGAGGCAGGAGACTTGCTTGAGCCCAGGAGTTAGAGGTTGCTGTGAGCTGTGATGCCAGGGCACTATACCCAGGGATACAGCTTGAGTCTCTGTCTAAAAAAAAAAAAAAAAAAAAAAAAAAAAGATGTGCCTTAAAGCAGTTTAATTGGGAGCAGCATTAGAAGAAAGGCTACTTATTATTTACTGGGTAAATTAAACTTGCTTTGCAGTATTTACTTAATGTAATAATTGGCATCATGAACATGAATGGAGCATATTTAATTTCTCAGTACTAAATAAGTTAGGTGAAAGTAGCATTAAATAGGGTAGCTCTTGACATGACATTACATTGGAATCATCTGGTAAGCTCTTAATAAACATCAACATCTAGGCCCCGTTCCAGACCACTTAAACACCTTCCTAGGCCAGGTACAATGACTCATGCCTGTAATCCTAGGACTTTGGGAGGCTAAGGCAGGAGAATTGCTTGAGGTCAGGAGTTCAAGACCAGACTAAGCAAGAGTGAGACCCTGACTCTGCAAAAAATAGAAAAATGAGACAGGTGTGGTGATTGATGTGCGCCTCTCATCCCAGTTACAGGAGGCTGAGGTAGGAGGATTGCTTGAGTCCAGGAGTTTGAGGTTGCAGTGAGCTATGATGATGCCACTGCACTGTAGCCCAGACAAAAGAGTAAGACCCTGTTTAAAAAAAGGTGTGGGCTCCGTGCCTATGGCTCAAGTGGCTAAGGCGCCAGCTATATACACCTAAGGTGACGGGTTCAAATCCAGCCTGGCCTGCCAAACAACAATGACGGCTGCAACCAAAAAATAGCTGGGCAATGTGGCGGGTTCCTGTGGTCCCAGCTACTTGGGAGGCTGAGGCAGAGACTTGCTTGAGCCCAGGAGTTGGAGTTTGCTGTGAGCTGTGATGCCATGGCACTCTACCCAGGGGGATAGCTTGAGGCTCTGTCTCAAAAAAAAAGAAAAGAAAAAAGAAAAAGGTGTGGTGTTTAGTTTCTACATATTTAGGAATTTCCCAGAACCCAGATTTACTTATGTTGTTCATTTGCAATTTAATTCCATTGTGATCAGAGAATGATTTTAGTCCTTTTAAGTATCCTGGAACTAGTATTTCTAGTAAATGATTTTGTCCTGGGGAATGCTACAGGTGTGCGTGGAAAGAATTTGTATTCTGCTGATGTTGGGTTGAGTGTTGTACATGTCTGTTTTATTTGGTTGATAGTGTTTGTCCAAGTCTTATATATTCTTGTTGATTTCTGCCTAGTTGTTTTGTCCATTATTGAAAATGAGGTACGTTGTGATTTTTCAGGAGATAAACTCAAATACTCCTTATTCTAAATCATCTAAATAAGCATCATGAAATTTAATCAAAATGTAGAAATCCTCTAGTATTAGTTATATTTTAGGAATGCTAGAAATGACATCTCTTAATTTATTTTCTGGTATATTACGGCTATTTTAATATTTTATTTTGGTGTGAGGTTACTTTTATTTCTCACGAAAACTGATGCTTTCAAACTTGGTTCCAACCAGACCAGTCTTCAGTTAATTGTTTCTGGGTAACAGTTTCTTCTTTTTGCAGCATGGGAGCTCCATAGGTTAGAGCCAAATATGGCAGGGTGGGTGGGTGGGGGAGAAAAGATTTTTGAGGAGTATTTTTGCCTGCCTTTGTCTGCTTGATTTCCTCAAGGGTATAAACATCATTGATTTTCTAATGCAGCAGTTTTTTGACTGAATGAATTATATAAAATAAGTATATATGAATTACATAGTAATTTCTAGTCAAGGAGAAGTTTGCTTATTTGTCAACAAGTTTGTTTTGGTGTCTTTTCTAACAAATAGTCTTAAAAGCCATGGCCAGATTCCTTGTCATTTGATTAAAAGTTTTGTGAGACCAAGACTTGTTGGTATTCCTCAGTTAGGGCCAAGGTAATGGACTGTCCCTACAGTCTTTGTCTGTGAGAGGACTTACTGAGCAAAGGATGTTAGGGAGGGAAGGATTTTGTTTTTTTGCTATCTTGTTGCCATATTAAAACCCTTCTAACTTTTCTATTCCTTATGTCTTGGACTTTATCTCCTAATTTTAGGAGCCTTGTGGGAATCAATCATGTAAGAGCAGCTTCCCAAGCTGCACATATCCCTTGCAGTGGAAGCCACATAGTTGGGCTTAGATATGTCTAGTTCTTGGACATTATTACTCTTTTAATGCCATCAGCATGCTTCTGTGGCCTCGCAGGGCAGAAATATGTTAAGGTCACTTCCTTGGTTTGATTCCCCAAGTAGCCAATTATTTAAATAGCAATTGATGCTTTCATTTAAGGCAGATGAAAATCCTGATTATTTCCATGGAGAGTAGAGAAACCTGGGGTTTTTCACTTTATAGCTTGGTTTCTTTTCTTTTTATTCTAATTCTTTTCTGGCAGACAACTCAGTTGATTTAGCATCCATCAGCTTTAAAGACATCTGTTCATCTATATATAGACTGGGCTCGGCGCCTGTGGCTCAAGTGGCTAAGGGTTCGAGCTGGCAGGTTCGAATCCAGCTTGGGCTTGCCAAACAACAATGATGGCTGCAACCAAAAAATAGCCAGGCATTGTGGCAGGCACCTGTAGTCCCAGCTACTTGGGAGGCGGAGGCAGGAGACTCGTTTGAGCCCAGGAGTCGGAGGTTGCTGTGAGCTGTTATGCCATGGCACTCTACCCAGGGGGACAGCTTGAGGCTCTGTCTCAAAAAAAAAAAAAAAAGGGTGGCACCTATGGCTCAAAGGAGTAGGGCGCCAGCCCCATATGCCAGAGGTGGTGGGTTCAAACTCAGACCCGGCCAAACACTGGGGGGGAGGGAGGAAATATATATATTATATATATAGACTGTTCACATAGACCCATTTAGAAACATGACATATTAATTTGTGGAATTTAATAGCAGTAAATGTATAAAGACTTATGTTTGTGTAAAAATAGGTATTTTTGTTTAGCTTTTGTGTGTGTGTGTGTGTGTTTTTTTTTTTTTTTTTTTTTTGAGACAGAGCCTCAAGCTGTCCCCCTGGGTAGAGTGCTGTGGCATCAAAGCTCACAGCAACCTCCAACTCCTGGGCTCAAGCGAGTCTCCTGCCTCCGCCTCCCAAGTAGCTGGGACCACAGGTGCCTGCCACAATGCCCGGCTATTTTTTGGTTGCAGCTGTCATTGTTGTTTGGTGGGCCTGGGCTGGATTTGAACCCGCCACCTTAGTGTATGTGGCTGGCGCCTTAGCCACTTGAGCCACAGGCACCAAGCCTTTTTGTTTAGTT
>CAUYQV010144566.1:0-26716 GCA_963574575.1 Galagoides demidoff | reverse complement strand
TTTTTTTTTTTTTTTGAGACAAAGCCTCAAGCTATCCCCCTGGGTAGAGTGCCATGGCATCACAGCTCATAGCAACCTCCAACTCCTGGGCTCAAGCGAGTCTCCTGCCTCTGCCTCCCAACGG
Source organism: Galagoides demidoff (assembly GCA_963574575.1). Lineage (NCBI taxonomy): Eukaryota > Metazoa > Chordata > Mammalia > Primates > Galagidae > Galagoides > Galagoides demidoff. The sequence goes on along the minus strand of CAUYQV010144566.1, from coordinate 26,592 downwards.
TAGCTGTGACCACAGGCACCCGCCACAATGCCCAGCCATTTTTTGGTTGCAGCTATCATTGTTGTTTGGCAGGCCCGGGCTGGGGATTCGAACCCACCACCTTGGGTGTACGTGGCTGGCGCCTTAGCTGATTGAGCCACAGGCGCCGAGCCAGTTACTTACTCTTAAATAAATGTAAGTGGACAAGCTAGAATCACCCAACATGAGGAAAATTACGAGCATTAAAGACTAGAGAGAAAAACTGGCCACAGAGTAAATATATAATGCAGGGAAAAGAGAACTTTAAAAACAAACCCTTTCATTAGTATACCTAGAGATCTGAGATTATTACATTTATAAAGTAGAAGGATGCTAAAACATTATTCAGAGTAACAAGTTTTTAGAGACTAAAAATATATTCCTAAAATTAAAAAAGCAAAAAGATGACAGATGAAAAAGTTAAGGATATTTCCCAGAACACAAAGCAAGAAGACCTATCATAGAAAGGTAGAAAGAAAAGAGAAAGAAGTATAATCAAAGAAATCCAAAATTCTGTTCAGTGAGTGACACAGTTTGGATTTTTGTCCTCTCTAATCTCATGGAGAAATCTGATGCCCAGTGTTGGAGATGAAGGCATTTCAATCATGAGGGCAGATCCCTCATGAACATGGCACTAGTACCACCCTTGTGGTAATGAGTAAATTCTCAGTCTAGTAGTTCCCCTAAGATTTGATTGTTAAGGACCAGGCATGGTGGCTCATGCCTATAATCCCAGCACCCTGGGGAGGCCAAGGCAGATAATCACCTGAGCTAGAGTGAGACCCTGTCTCTAAAAATAGCCAGGTGGTGTGGTAGGTGCCTGTAGTCCCAGCTACTTGGGAGGCTGAGGCAAGAGAATGGCTTAAGCCCAAGAGTCTGAGGTCGCTGTGAGCTGTGATGTCATGACACTCTACTGGGGCAATAAAATGAGACTCTGTCTCAAAAAAAAAAAAAAATTTTTGATTGTTTTCTGGGTTTTTTTTGTAGAGACAGAGTCTTACTTTGTTGCCCTTGGTAGAGTGCCGTGGTGTCACACAGCTCACAGCAACCTCCAACTCCTGGGCTTAAGCAATTCTCTTGCCTCAGACTCATGAGTAGCTGGGACTACAGGCTCCTGCCACAATGCCCGGCTATTTTTTGGTTGCAGTTCGGCCAGCGCCACGTATGAATCCACCACCCTTGGTATATGGGGCTGGTGCCCTACTCACTGAGCCACAGGCGCTGCCAAGATTTGATTGTTAAAAAGAGCCTAGCACCCCCTCCTACACTAGCCATGTGACACACCTGTTTGCTCTTTGACTTCCACCATGATCAGAAGCTTCCTAAGGTCCTTACCAGGAATAGATGCTGATGCCATGCTTCCTGTATAGAAGCTTATAGAACCGTGAACCAAATAAAATTCTGTTCTTTGTATATTACCCAGCCACAGCCAAGCACAGTAGCTCATGCCTATAATCCTAAAACTTTGTGAAGCCTCTGTGGATCACTTGAGGCCAGGAGTCTGAGACAGCCTAAGGAACATAGCAAGACATCATCTCTATAAGAAAATAGAAAAATCAATTGGATGTAATTGTGTGTGCCTGTAGTTCCAGCTGCTTGGGAGAACTGGTTGAGCCCAGGAGTTTATAGTGACCTATGATGATGCCACTGCTCTCCTGCTCAGGTAACAGGTGAGATCCTGTCTACAAAAAAAAAAAAAAAAAATTTTCATGTATTCTTTTCCAGCAACACAAAGGAACTATAACATAGGGGCCCCAGAAGAAGAAAACAAAGATAACAAGAGAAAGGAAATTATGGAAGAAATTAATGGAGAAAATTTCCCAAAACTAAGATAGTACATGAATCTCTAATTGTCAGAATCTAACAACCGTCAAGGGCCATTAAAAGACCCATACTGGTGGGTCATACCTGTAATCCAAGCACTTTGGGAGGCCAACATGAGTGGACTGCTTGAGCTCAGGAGTTCAGAGACAAGCCTGACCAAGAAAGAGACCCCTCATCTCTACTAATAACAGAAAAATTAGTCAAACATGGTGGCAAACACCTATAGTCCCAGCTACTCAGGAGGCTATGGCAAGAATGTTGCTTGAGCCCAGGAGTTTGTGATTGCTCTGAGTCTCTGTCTCCAAAAAAAAAGACCCACACTTCAGCACATTCACGTTTCAAAAATTCCCGTGCAAAAAAACTCACTTACCTAAAAAGAAAAGAGAATTAGACAAAGATCAAACTTCTCATCAATGCTATAGGCCTAAAGCCAGCAAAGTAGCATCATCAAACATATGAAGAAAAGTTACTTTGGGTTACACTTCTACATGGAGTCAAATGATGACTAAAATGAGAGAGACTAAGCTTATATTTAGATATGAATAAATTACCCCTCTTTGCATTCTTTCTTGGGAAAATACTTGAAGACAGTCCCCCTAAAATGAGTGAGAAAGAAAAATATACAGCCTACACAAAATAGTGAATCCAATCCTAGAGATGGGGTGAAAGTAAGTCCCATAATAAAAACAGACAGATTAAGACTGGAACAGGAGGATAGAGGAAGGCCAGGAGAAAAATTCCATGCATGTTTCAAAATATAGAAAAATGTGAAGATATGATAAAGGAATATTATCCTTTTGTGAATGAGGGGTGGGAGTGGGGTGAGAGGAGAGGCAGTTAAAAACTCTAGGACAAAAAAAAAAAAAATACAAAAAGGCACTGTCCAAAAAGACACAAACAAAAAAAAGGACTGATTTTAAGCACTTGATGAAATGTAAGAAAAACTATGAAGTTAGAAAATTTTGTCCCTTCAAATAGCCAAGGGGTTGTGATATTGGATCCAGTATGACGACTTAACTCTACAGGAAACAACATTTACATAGGTATAACAAATAACTGTTTACTAGATTTCAATTTTGAGAGTCATCTATGGACACTCAAGATCTGGTTGTAGAACAATGACTCTAATAGTCTTGTTAATGTAAAAGTAAAACATGTAGTGGACAAAAGGTATGTGGTAGATGGTGAGCCTGGAAGCTAAAGGTTTCATGGGGGTAGTTTGTAGGTGGGGAGAGCACACCAGACAACCTTAGGAAGTGTGTAGGGCCAACACACAAAATTCCAGAACTTAGTATTTTCTTACCCCTTCATCTATACTGGGCTGAAAAATCCAGGAATTTTCCACCAATATGTACATATTAAATTCTGATATGCATCTTCTGATAAAAGTTTAAAAATTTTCTATTCCAGTCCACACATGTAGTCTAAGAGTTGGTAAAGTTCTTCTATAGAGGTCTAGAATAGATAGTATATATCTTCAGCTTTGTGGGCCAAATGGTCTCAAATTTTGTTGACATCCTAGAGGGCAGATCCTAGAGTTTGCAGATGCCACCATCAGCAAACTTTTCCACCATCTTATAGGTTATAGCCACACTTTTGCCAACAACGTCTGAATCTTTAGCTGGGGGGATTGGGAGAGTCTATTCCACACTTGTTCCTTCCTGGAGTATTCTGCCTCATCCTTAGAATTCATGATTACTCCCTATATTTTCCATTCCTGTATATGTTGAAGAGTTCTTTACCCTAGTGTTTGCCCTGACTAGTTAATTCTGTTCCAGGTTAATAATGTTTCTATCAGGCTGGGTGTGGCCTAGCACTCTAGGAGGCTGAGGCAGGTGGATTGCCTTGAGCTCAGGAGTTCAAGACCAGCCTGCACAAGAGCAAGAACCTGTCTCTACCAAAAATAGAAAAACTAGCTGGGCATTGTGGCAGGCACCTGAGTCCCAGCTACTTGGGAGGCTGAGGCAAGAGGATCCCTTGAATCCAAGAATTTGAGGTTGCTATGTGCTGTGAAGCCATGGCTGTCTAGCGTAGGGGAAGTGAAAGACACTCTGTCTCAAAAAAAAAAAAAAAGTTTATATTACATTTTCCCTGTTCAAATTACTGTGCAGTTTTTCCCTTTCAAATAGGCCCTGACATATATTTAAATAATTATATTAAATATAAGTGATCTAAATACTAATTAAAAGGTCAAGATTGTCCCACTGGATAAAAAAAAAGCAAGATCCAGATGTATGCTGTTAACGTGCGTGACACCTACTTTAAACATAAAGATAGATAAAAAGTTAAAAGATGGGAAAAGACATACCACTCAAACACTTAGCTAAAGGAATTTTGTAATGACAAAGGGAGATACAATATTTACTGAATTCTTATTGGCTAGCCACTATGCATTTTGTCTCCAATTATATAGGAGGTTATAAGGCTATTCAGCATATAATACGGACAAGAACTCAGAATTGAGCTCTTAAAAAGTATGCTACACTGACCCTTCACAGTAGGGGTCAATTTTGATAAGTAAATACAAACATTCACACGTAAAACTGTATAAAAGTTTTTTTAACCCAAACTATTAACAGTTTTTATCTATGATACCTGGGACTACAGGCACCCGCCACAACGCCCGGCTATTTATTGTTGCAGTTTGGCCGGGGCCAGGCTCAAACCCGCCACCCTTGGTATATGGGGCTGGAACCCTACTCCCTGAGCCACAGGCGCCGCCCAGTTTTATCTATGATACTTTTTAAACAATAAACATGTAACACCTGTGTAGCAAAAATTTTTGAATAAATCATTTTTTAAAGTTTCATTTAAAAAATTACAACTGTGACCCAATCAAGAACCTTTAAAAACAAAAACAGACCAAATTGTTTATGCGAAAATATATTACATTCATAAACTACATTCTTGATCACAAGTAAATATTCCATTTTTCAACTCTTCCAAAAGAAGGTTAGCGAGCTGCAGTTCCACCTTACAGTACATACATTGGGTAAACGACTTCACCTCCTAGAGACTTTGAAAGACTTTGTTTCTAGTTAGGAATAAATGTCCTCTGTTGACACACTTCACGTTCACAGTAACTCCTGTGGGCAATTATTTCCCCTCCACGGAGGGGTCCCCAATAGGGGCACCTATCTCTGTATTACGTAGACAACCGGAAGCAAAACAACTTATTCTGCGGCTTCCCACTCGGAGAGGGCAAAGGCTTATTAGGGAAGGCCTGCCAGCCGGTTGAATGAGACGCAAGCTAGAGCTCAGCATTTGTTTCATCTTGCGGCTATAACGCCACCTTGGCAGCGTCTGTAGTTTATAATGCACAACACCAGGCATCTCCTAAGGCTCCCCAATCCGCTTCGCATCGGGCGGGCTCTCACATTTACTGTCAAGGGCACGTCGCGTCTTCACTTTCTGGGAAGCGCCGCACCCCACAAGCACACTTGTCTGTATTCTACGCAGGGTACCAAGTCGTCCCCAGACCCAACAGGTGAGGGTGCGGCTCTGCGCCGGCGCGTCCCCACACGTACCTTCGAGGGGTGTTGAGAAGCCGCTGCTGCTCGTCCCCTTCCTCCTCATCCTCCTCTGTCTCAGAGTCAGGGTGACAGTAGCAGAAGGCCCCGCTGCTCCGCTTGCGCTTGCGGCTGCTGGGGCAGTAACAGAAGCTGTGGCCCGTCGCGTCGCCTCCAGTCTCGGGCCGCCGGGCCGAGCCCCCCGGCGCAGAACCCTGCTCTTGCGGGGCTCGGGCTCGCCCCGGGTGGCGCAGCACTCGGCTGCTCAGCGAGCCCATGGACCACGGCTCCCCAGGACTTCAGGGAGCGCACCTCAAGGACCCCAAAGGAAAGGGTCTCCCGCCATGGCCTGGCCGCCGCCGGCTTCCTCCAGCTCAGGTGCCTACACCTCCACCTTCTCACGCGCAGTCCCAACCGTTGCAGCGGACGCTACCGCCTCCATCCTCCGCCCCGCCCGCCGCGTCCTGTCGCGCGGCGCGCGAGGACCGCAGGACCTCCCCCCTCCCTTTCGCAACAAAGCGCGGGCCAGAGCGCGCATGCGCCAGCCTCCGGAAGGGGCGGGGGGAAAGCGAGCGTGCGTGGCTGGTGAGGCCTGCGCAGCCCTGGGCGTTCAGGTGCTGGGTGGTGGTTTCTTGTCAGCTGTAGGCCTGGGTGTTATACAGATCCGCGCTTTGGGTTTAGTCTTTTTTAGCCATAGTTCGCACACCCCTTTGTGTTGGCAAATTTTAGGATTCCAGGTCATTCGTTCTTTCTACAAAGGTTCCTTGAGCTCCAGATGCATTTAAGCAAGGGGCAGAACCACGATGCTATTTGTGCTCATCTTTCGAGAACTTAAACACATGCTGGGTTCGGTCGTGCAGGGTTGGGGTTTGAAAGAAGGGCCTAGAAAGGGTAGCTATGCAGGATGCTGGGTTTTCTTTAAGATTAACCCACCCCTGTGTAGACATGGAAGGAACCGGTGGATTATGGCAGACATTCCCTGCCCTCCTTTCATTTCTTCCCAGCGCCAGTAGGATGCCTGAATAGGGTGTGGCACCAGAACTGTCTGGGCTTAAAGTGGTTTTTAGGAGGCCCTACCAAAATTTGCAGGTGTCTGCTCGGAATAACAACTCTTGCTATGGACTCTGGACAGGCAGATCTCACTCCTAGCCTTGTTACTTTTTAACTGAAGTATAATAAAATACTTAAAATAGAATAATGTGAACTAAGCAGTTTGGCTGGTTAAAAAATTAATAATATAAACACCTGCGGACCCACCATTAGCTTGGAATTTTATCAGACTTGTTTGATCCTCTCCCCCACCCAGCTTTATTGAGGTATAAATGATGATTCATTCTTTAAATAGAACAATGCAGATACATAGAAGCAGATATACAGAGAGTGTACTGCTTTCCATTTCATTCTGTCTCTGGTGAGTTCTGGTGAGTACTATCCTGAGAATATTACATATCATTATTTCCGTGAATGTCCTTAAATTCTAACCCACAAAATGTTTTCTGTTGCACATTTAGTTATACAATTAAATAAAATCATACTGTACCTATCATTCTGCCTCTTTCTTCTCATACTACACTTTTGAGATTTATCCAATTGATCAATCTCTACTTAATTTTCACTGCTCATTGTATGAATGATCTATAATTTATCTATTCCCCTACAGAGGAAGTAAGGTTATTTCTACTTTAATGCTCTTACAGAACAGTAATGAATGTCATGTACAAGAGATTGACCAAGCAGATTCCCAGAGGTGGATTTGCTGGGAAGTTTTCAACTTTGTTAGCTATTGCCAAATTGCTCTCTCAGTTAATTGAATCAATGCACCAAATTATACTCCCATCAGCAGTGTATGTAGTTTGGGGACCCCAGTGGACTAATGTCTGATTCATGCCTGAGAAATCTGAACTGAGAGACACTAGCTGAGACAGCTTGGGGTGGAAGTGGGAGGCAGGAAATGATGGGATCAGCTTGCATGCATAGAATTTGTCAGCACAAAGGATGCACATGTGTTACCCATGGAGCAGATATGGGCCATCTTGAGATAGCCAGCATGTAATCATCTTTGGTCCTTCCTGTCCAGGGAGGCCTGGGTAGAAGGGCGAATAACTTCAGCACAGAGAACCTTCCAGTATCACTGGAGTTCCAGAGGCTGTAAAAGGAGAGCTGCATCAGCATTGCCAAAGGAACTACAGGTGAGTGGTTCCCTGGTGATGGGGATGGCAAAGAAATAAACGTCCACCAAGGTTACTCGTAACTGATCCTCTACCACAGTGGTTCTCAACCTTCCTAATGCCACAACCCTTTAATACAGTTCCGCTTGTTGTGGTGATCCCCAGCCATAAATGAAAATAATTTTATGGTTGGGGGTCACCACAACATGGGGAACTGTATTAAAGGGTCACGGCATTAGGAAAGTTGAGAACCACTACTGTCCCACCACAGCAATAACAGGTGAGAACTTTGCTGCTTCCTTTTACTCTCCTCTCCTTTGTTACAACTCAGACAAGGTAGGCTGAGGGGAGGAAGAAAGTGCGGAAGGAAGCTTAAGTGGAGAAAAAAGAGAAGCCCACTAGGTGCCTTCCCCAGAAGCCAGCTTCCTACTGGCCAGAGCTGAATGAAGGAGGACGCCTCAACTATCAATCAAGTTTGGAACTTTGACTAGATCTGTTAATTACTTAATGACACTGTTTGATGACCTTAAGGGACTACACATTCAGACTTTCAAAAGCCTAAAAGTGAACCGAAAAAGTCATAATTCTGTCTTCTATCTAAATTTACACCCAAAGACAAGAGAACTAGGCCCACTGAATAAATGTAAATAGACAGTGGGAGAGAAAAATCAAGTTCCTTCAGAATTATGTCTCAGAGTCATGCTTGTTCAATACAACAAACATTCCTCCGGGATGGCTATATCCTGCCTTCTAGAAAGCTTCTAGTCAGAATGAAATTTGTTTTAAAATTTAGCTAAGCTACATATCATTTGAAGGGAAAACTTCTAAAAAATTCACAATGCTTTCAAAGCCAAAAAAAGTTGATTTGGATATTTGGCTGTTTTCTGGGAAAGTATTGAAGTGGCAATATTTTTTTCCTATAACAAACTAGAATGACTAAATATTCATGTTAGTAGCTTTCCCCATAGCTCCGGCGTTTATGATACACAAGTAGTACTCAACTAAAGAAAAAAATAATCTGGGCTGAGCATGGTGGTTTACGCCTTTATTCCTAACACTCTGGGAGGCTGAGACAGGCAGATTGCTTGAGCTCAAAACCAGCCTGAGTAAGTGCCAGACCCCGTCTCTACTAAAAGTAGAAAAATGAGCTAAGTGTTTGAGCTACTTGGGAAGCTTGAGGCATGAGGATCAGTTGAGCCCAAGAGTTTCAGGTTGCTGTGATGATGATGCCCTGGCACTCAACCCCGAGGTGTGAGAGTGAAACTCTGTCTCAAAAATAAATAAATAAGTAAAAATTAAAAAACACAGGCTCAGCACCCATAGCACAGTGGTTACAGCACAGCCACATACACGGAGGCTGGCAGGTTCAAACCTGGCCAGGGCCAGCTAAACAACGACAACTGTAACAAAAAATAGCTGGACGTTGTAGCGGGCACCTGTAGTCCCAGCTACTTGGGAGGATGAAGGAAGAGACTCACTTAAGCCCAAGAGTTCGAGTTTTCTGTGAGCTGTGACGCCACAGCACTTTACCAAGGGCAACATAGTGAGACTCTGTCTCAAAAAATAAAAAAATAAATAAATAAATAAATAAATAAACAAAAACACTTGGCTCGGCACCTGTGGCTCAAGTGGCTAAGGCGCCAGCCACATACACCTGAGCTGGAGGGTTCGAATCCAGCCCCGGCCAAAAATGACGGCTGCAACCAAAAAATAGCCAGGCCTTGTGGCGGGCGGCGCCTGTAGTCCCAGTTACTTGGGAGGTAGAGACAGGAGAATCGCTTGAGCCTAGGAGTGGGAAGTTGCTGTGAGCTGTGATGCCACAGTACTCTACCCAGGGTGACAGCCTGAGGCTCTGTCTCAAAAAAAATCATAAAATAAAATAAAAATACAAAAACACTAATCTGTAATGGGATTAGGGAAAAAAAATAAACTAAAAAATCCTATTTTTTCCCCTACCAAAATTCAACAGATCATAAAATGAACAAAGGAGGCAAGTATTCTTATAACAAGAATATGAATGTCCTTTATACATTTATTACATTTCATATAAATGTTCTACTTAAAACAGAAAATTCCAGAGAATAAATTCATATGTTATTTTATATCACTGAGGAGTTGTCTTTGGCATATGTGAACATTAGTTTATAGCAGTAGGCAAACATAAGACTAAATATGTTATTTTTTCTTATAATTCCTAATAGAAACTGCATAACACAAATCCTTCAAAAATAGCTTCTTTCAGAGTCCAGGATGAAAAAACTGGAAAGTCAATGAGAGAAAGAATATATCTCATTTTTAAAGGCATCATATTTTATTAAAATGATTTTTCCATGTTCATACAAAGTAACTTTTTAATTAAATCCAAGTACAGTTTTAGAATGATTCTAGAGTTGAAATCCATAGTAGCAAACATAAATACTACAATAAGCAAAATCAGAAAAGCTTTCTGAAGTATTTTTAGTTTAGAAAATTTTAAGTCAAACTAAATTCAGAGCATTAATTGTATCATTATCAGAATACCTAGTTTGAAGCTTGATTTTTTTTCCCATTCACTTTCAAGCTGAATTAAGACATTGACCATAATATTGTGAAATGTTCAGCATTTATGTTTCATAATTAGACATACATGATTCGTATAACCATACTTAGAATTTATTTTGTTCAGCTGAATTGGTGATTTTGGTATAGTTCAACTGGAGAAAGTGATCTTACCATAAGACATGATAAAGTCTCCCACATCAAACTTAGCAGAGATCAACTAAAACTATAGACAACTAGAGACAAAACCTAAAAAGAAAAGATGCTTTCATGTCTATAACCTATAACTGTGAAACATATAAGCTGGACACTCACAATTTCAAATGAAGAAATTACCAGCTACTCTAAAAATAGGATTAGGAAGGTAAATGGAAGGAAAACTTTTAAAAGTCTTGCATTTTAAAAATTTTTCACCAAAAAGAAAACATGAAATAATTTAATATATTCAATTTCTGAGAAACACAAATGAGGAAGTAATCTGTTAAAAAACATGAAGTACATCTTTATTTCTAATTTTAAATCTCCATTTAGGTCTTATAGGCTTTGAAATGCAAGTATGACTTTAAAGCATAATGACTAATTATAGATGGATAATAATATAGAATATATCCTAGGAGGCAACTGTAGGCGTTTTAATTGGAAATAAGCGTTTTGAGATAATGCTAATAACAGTGTAGAAAAATAAAGTTAAAAAAATTGAAAGTGTTGCAAATCCTCCTATTCTTCTGAGATTTTATTTTAATCGTCTCCTCCACAGAGAACGAGCAGTACCTTCCTGTAGTCTCCGGATGTATCCCCCTAGGGAGAGGGAAGCAAAGTTCCAGTCATATAAAAGTGGGTTTTAAAGTGTTCACAGTTCCAAGTCATCTAAGTCAAGTTTTTCTAGATTTGTCTAAACTCTTTAATTTTTTTTGTAATTTTTTATTATACAAGTAATATTTGTTGTGTAGAAAATAAAGACAAAAAAGAACATTGAAAAATCACCCATTATTCCACCAAATAGAGATTATTAGTATTAACATTTTGGTACACATATCCTTCTGGTCTTTTTTTCTATGCATAGAAATATCTGTGTGATGAAACTGTAATATTCTTCTATATTCTGATTTTTCACTTAACGATATAGCAAGAATATTTCCCTATTTTATTAAATATTCTTCTATAACATTATTTAATGGTTATAGAATATTCCATTGTACATAGGTAAAATGCTTTATTTATTCATACCCTTCACTCCCCACTGTTGGATGTTAGTGTTGTTTTCCAATTTTTCGCTGTTATAAATACTGTTTCAATAAGCATATTATAGTTACATTATTTTCACGCTTTCCTAATGATTTATTCTGGATAAATTTTCATAAAATGGGAATTACTGGATTAATGAGCATGCCTCTTCTTAAAGCCTTTTGATATGGATCACCAAACAGCTTTCTAGAAACACCAACAGCATTTCTACATAGGAATTTTTATGGTCAAATAATAGGTTTTTATTAATCCTTCATGGGTACTAGAAAAAATGGCATCTCTGTATATAGGATTCAAAGTTTAATAAATATCTGTTAAAATCAGTCTTAATACATCCCTGTTCATACTTTGCCTCATTGTCTGCCACATATTAAAGGCTCTCGCAAGCATGGTATTTCCATCAGTCTTCTTTTGGAGCCTCAAATTTTTTATTTTTGAGTGATCATACATTTGATCACTCTATGATTTGGTACCTAAGTTTCATGACAAGTTAATCTTTGTTGTGAATTGTTACCTTTGGCAATATAAAGTCACCCACTTTCTCCTATTTAATGTTTTTTTCTTTTTAAATTCTTTTTACTAATTAGTGTAATCTTTGCTTTCTTGTATACGTCAGATGTTCTTTATCCCCTGGCCTTTTTCTTTAAACTTTACATGTCACAGTATTTTAGTTGTAAACAACATGAAGTTAGATTTTATACTTTTACTTACCCTGAGATTTTGTTTTTTATAACTTATATTTTTATCTTTTGTCATTTTTTTGTCTTATTTATATATTTCATGCTTCTATTCCACTACATTAGTTTCTTTTCTTTTCTTTTCTTTCTGACAGTGTCTTGCTTTGTCACTACAATGTCAAGCTATCCTCTTGCCTCAGTGTCCCAAAGTGCTAGGATTATAGGCATGACCCACCACGCCTGGCCTAGTTTTGTCTCTTTTGGCAACTATTACTAAATGGACAATGTATTTTTACTTTAAATATTTTCTAGTGGTATGTGTGTATACCCATGTATTTACATACCTCTATACACAAAAACATAAATATTTTTATAGTTATCTTTTCCCAAGCCCATCAGTATGCTTGTACTCCATCAGTTTAGTGTCTGTATAGTATTATATCATATGGATTTTCCATAAATCATCTAAGTTATTCTCTATTATTAATATAAATAATGTATCAAAGAATAAATTATATACTATAAATACCATATAATTATAAACATAAATATAGAAAATAATGCAACTAATATAAATAATGCTATGATGAAAGTATCATAGTACCTAGTGTAGTTTTTCTACATTTTATTAAGCAAATTTATTTAAAATCTTTCAAATACCTTTTTATTATGGTAAATATATCTAAAATATATAAAATTTGTCATTTTAAGTGTACAATTCAGTGGCATTAATTACATTCACAAATTGTGCAACCATCATCACCGTCTATTTCCAAAACTCTTTTATCACCCCAGAAACTCTGTACCCATTAAGCAATAACTCCCCATTCCTCCTTCCCCCTCCCAATCCCTAGTAACCTCTAACCTACTTTCTATCTCTATGGATTTGCCTATACTACACATTTTATGTAAGTGGAATCATACGACATTTGTCCTTTTTTCTGAGACAGAGTCTCACTATCGCCCTAGGTAGAGTGCTGTGGTATCTCTCAGCTCGCAGCATTCTGAAACTCTTGGGCTCCGGCTATCCTCTTATCTCAGCCTCTGGAGTAGCTAGGACTATAGGCATTGGCCACAACACCCAGATAGTTTTTTCTATTTTAGCAGAGACGGGATCTCAGTCTTGCTCAGGCTAGTCTCAAACTCCTGGGCTAAGGTGATCCACCCTCCTCGGCCTCCTACAATGTTAGGATTACAGGTGTGATCCACTGCTCCCAACCTACTATTTGTCCTTTTGTGTCTGGTATATTTCACTATGTTTTCTGGATTTATCTGTGTATCAGAAATGTCACTTTTTTCAATACAGCCTACCACTGAATGTCATTTCTTGTGATGTTTGTATATGCACTTTGTTTATCCATTTATCTGTTAATGGATACTTAGGTTGTTTCCACCTTTTGTCTACTATGAATAATGTTTACGATGGTGTATCTTGAGTCCCAGTTTTCATTTCTTTTGAGTATATGCCTGAAAGTGGAGTTGCTGGGTCATACGGTAATTCTACATTAAACTTTTTGAGGAGGAGCCAGACTGTTTTCCATAGTGGCTGCAACCTTTGACATTCCCACCAGCGATGTAGAAGAGTTCTAATTTCTCCACATCCTTCCCAACATTTGTTATTTTCTGGAGGTGGGGAGTTTGGTTACTTGGTTTTTCTTTTTAATTACAGCCATCCTATTACATGTGAAATGAAATCTCATTCTGGTTTTGAGTTGCATTTCCCTAGCGATTAATGATGGTGAGCATCTTTTCATGTGCTTATTGGTCATTTGTATATTTTCTTTGGAGAAATGCCCATTCTTATCCTTTGGCCTTTTTTTTTTGAGACAGAGTCTCACTATGTTGCCCTCGGCAGACTGTCATGGTGTCACAGCTCACAGCAACCTCAAACTCTTGAGCTCAATGATTCTCTTGTCTCAGCCTCCCAAGTAGTTGGGACCACAGGCACCTGCCACAACACCTGGCCTTTTTTTTTTTTTTTTGGTTGCAGTTGTTATTGTTGTTTAGCAGGCCTGGGCTGGGCTCAAACCTGCCACCTTCAGTGTATGTGGCTGGGCACCCTACTTGAGCTACAGGTGCCAAGCCCTTTGCCCATTTTTCAATTGGGTTTCTTTTGTTGGAGAGTTGTAGCAGTTCTTTATAAATTCGGAATTGCAAACCCTTTATTATGTAAGGCTTTACAGTTTCTAGTCCCTCCATTAAACAGGACAGTGAGTTTTTCCCCAAGGACTTCTCAATGCTGGTTATTATCTTTATACTTTGTTAAGGTAGTAGGTTAAAAAAATGATGATTTATTTTTATTTGAAATTTATTAAATATTAGATTCTATATTTTCTCTGTATTTTTGGCTTTTTGTGTTTCATCTTTCATGAAATGCATGGTTAATATCCTTTTGCCTACTGCTCTTCTTGGGTGTTTCTCTTTCTTCCCTAGTGATTTGTAAAAGCTCTTTAATATAGGTATATTAACCCTATATTATACGGTACAAATGTACTTTCCCATAACTTCATTTATGGTCATCTTTGAATCTTAAGCTAGTTATAGTTCAGCTCTGCAAAAACAGTTACTTCCTTGCCTGGACAGAAATAGAAACAAGTTAATAGGAACACATTCCTTAATGCCTTGTAGTCGTAGTAACAAAATCTGCAGCTCAAATCACCTAATAGTACCTCTCCAAGCTCTGAGTAGAATTCAGAATATTTAATTTACAAATGAAATCTTGATTTGAAGTTTCTTGTGTAGGCAACCCCAGTTTCCAGGGAAATTTGTCTCAGTTCATATCCATGAGACTCTTCTGGATTCTTCAAGAGCAAAATCCTTGTAATGAGGAGTTTTAAGGGATAGGAATCATTTCTCATCTCTCTCATGACATCTTAGACTCCTAGAAGTCTGGTGCCAGGTGAGGAACAGCCATTCAGGTTAATTAAAATGCTTTCCCATATTTCCAGCAGGCCCTGTATAGGACTCTGGATTTGGTTGCTTATCTTTTATGATAATTGGGTAGACGAAGAAATCGTGCTCTTAAAAGTATTCATTAAAATGTAATCTTTCTCTATCTGGGGTCAGCATGAAATAATTACTGTATTTAGAAGGCAAATATTTCCAACTTTCTATCCTGGTAAAGGTTTAAATGTCTGTGCAAAAGGAGAGAGACTGGAGGTAAATGGAGTACCATTTTTAAAATGAATTAATACAGGCCAAGAAAAGGGGACAAAGAGGACTAAATGCTGAGGTCAGACCCACCCTCTCTTCAGTGACTTCCCTTGGGCCAAGGCTGCGGTGACCTACCTTGATGAAAGAGTACAGAGACTTTCCATAGAGCCTCTTGAAGTGCTCCCGGATATCCATCATGTCAATCTCTGCTCGAGATACCATCACTCTAATGAGGGTGTTGTCATCTGTGCCCAAGCCCTAAGGAAGAAAACAAGATTCCACATACGTTATAAATGAGCTGAGACTCAGAGAGTGTCTTCTTCAATCTATCAAGGCAAAGCTAGGGATGACTCTTCCCGATAGTATCCTTTGTTCCACAACCTTGGAGGCCTGAGGAATATCCTCGCTCCTTACCATGGCAGTCAAGGCTCGCCACAGCTTACTTTTCCAACACCGTATATTCTGATGAAAAGACACACCCCTCTGCCTTTCTTGAGAGCCACCTTTTGCTGTGCAGCCTGCCTGTCTCACCTGCCATTCCCCTAAAATGTCATTCTTCCCTTCTCATGCCTCTACCTTATCCTGTAAAATCTTTTTTTTTTTTTTTTGAGATAGAGTCTCCCTTTGTTGCCCCTGGTAGAGTGCCCTGGCATCATAGCTCACAGCAACCTCTAACTCTTGGGTTCAAACAGTTCTCTTGCCTCAACCTCCTAAGTAGCTAGGAGTATAGGTGCTCGCCACACTGCCCAGCTATTTTCAGAGACAGGGTCTTGCTCTAGTTTAAGGCTGGTCTCAAACTCGTGAGCTCAGGCGATCCACCCACCTCGGCCTACCAAGTTCTAGGATTATAGGCATGAGCTACCTCGCCTAGCCATGTAAAATCTTTTAATGTAAAACTTTCTTAAAGGTCCTACTCAAATACGCCAACTTCTTCATGTTCTTTGCAGAGCCTCCCCTGCCTAATTGGGGAAAAAAATACCCTTTCCTCTCTGTTCCTATCATATTTGGATCCTCAACTGCTGTCCTACATTCTTTTTATTATTATTATTATTGGTACCTTGCATATATTTGCCTTCCCCATAAGGCTAGATGGTCTCTGAAAGGACTACATTTCCTACACCTCTAGTGGTTCCCAGCATGGGTGTTTGCACAGAAGACAGGGGTGAGGAGAATGGGCCCTGGAGCTAGACTACCAGAATTTGCATCCTTGCTGGGTCATTTCCTTACTGAGGACCTGGAGCAAACTGCATAGCTTCTCTTTCCCTAAGTTTCTTTATCTGTAAAATAGGAATTAATAATAGTAACTGCCCCATAGAGCCATGGCAGGGGGATAAAATTAATCTACATGTATACATATAAAGCATTATTAATAGTGATCCACACATCTTAAGTACTCAAGATTAGTATCACCTAGTATTATTATTAGCAGGCACTCAGTAAAATATTTGATGAATTGAATCAGATATTTCAGGCTGAAATTTGATGGAATAACATAATACATGCCAAAGTCATTCATATGCCACAAGCAAAGCCATTTACCTTCATCGATTTATAAAGCCTTTCAGCAAAATACGCAGATTTGTTCCTCATACACTTTACTATAGAGAGAAAAAATGGAAAGGTTATAGATAAGACTTGTGGGGAAAATGGCCGTTGTTCCCTCAGTTTCTGCACGGGTTCAAGTAATATTGCTTTGCTGGAGAAATTTTAGCCAAAGGTTTGATGAACATAGGCTATGCATTTTCATAGAAAATACCCTCAATTTATCATCAAGTTCCTGGAGAAGCAATTAATAAATGTTATTAAAGCAGAGGGTGGCATAGAGTTTCAAAGTGATGATTACCATCTCTACCATATGAAACAGTTATTTTACTCTAACCATTCACAGACTTGCAAGATGCGGCTAGTACAGTATTATCTTTCCTATATGATGACTATAAATGCATATAAGAAATAAAATATATAAATCACATGGCAGAATAGCAGTCAACTTGTATATGATATTTCTTGTTTAAAATTCTGGAATGCACCAAGAATGATTTAAGTAGCTTATCTCTAAAAAAAGAAATTCTGTATCTCCATGACAACATGTGGATAACAGGGAGGAAAGTCTATGCACGTTTGTTTCTCCACCCCCTGACCACTACCAACTTACCTATAGCCAGCAGAGCATCCTCAAAGCTACCCGATGTTTCAGATTTAATACTCTGTTCAATATCCTTCTGCGATATCCTTTTGTATTCATCGAACACTACACATAATAACAAAATGGTATTATCAATAATTAAAAAAGAATAGAGGAAACTAAAATTTATGATGAGAATAAGCATTTTTTAAATTAGTCTACACATTTATTCTTCGGCATATTTCAAGAAGAAACTAATCAGCAATGTGGACACACACCCAGGAAAGATACAGCACAGTGGAATGGGCCCAAGGGGAGGAAGAGGAAATACTGTGATGGTTGGAGGATGTTAGAAAAGTCGCTTCCCTTATCCTGGGACCCTGTTTTCTCACACATACAATGGACATGATCTCTGGAGACATTTGCTTTCTTTTCTCATTGTTTGCTCAGAAGCAGAATGTGTCTTTTTGTAACTTTGGTCTTAGCAATCACCTGTGTGTTCATTTTCCTTCTGGCTCTTCAAAACTAGAGCAGTTCATGAAGTCAAGTGTATGGCAGGGTTTTAAAAGAAACCCCAAACTAAGCAATTCGACCTCTTCAAAACTAAGTCACATCAGATTATTTGAATGGTTAAGCTGATGTTCTGTGAGGTACAATAGTTAATAGCATACTGGAGTTCTGATGGCAGTGTAAAAAAAAAATGGAGTCACATTTAATAACAGCTGGTTGCATCTTTTAACAGACTTTAACATAATCAATTTTTTGCTCTTTTGCCAGTTTTTTTTTTTTTTTAAAGACAGAGTCTGACCCCTGTCACCCTAGGTAGAGTGCCACTGCGTCATCCTAGCTCACAACAACCTCAAACACTTGTGCTTGAGCAATACTCTTGTTTCATCCTCTCAAGCAGTTGGAAGTACAGGCGTGTGCTCCTTTGCCTGGCTTGTTTTTCTATTTTGGGGAGAGATGGGGTCTCGCTCTTGCTCTGGCTGATCTTGAACTCCTAAACTCAAGCAATCCCAGAGTGCTAGGATTATAGGTGTGAGCAACTGCTCCCAGCCATTTTTACCAAGTATTTTTGAATGTGATAAGTATGTTTTCTTCTCTTCTGTCTCCTTCTAGAATCTTCTCACAGCAAGTCTGCTTTGTTTATCTTCTTTGGGGTGCTGCCTCGCCTCTATCACTGATTTTCACAAGGCTATCAATCAAGGGACACATACCTAACAACATACACTCTAACCTCTATCAAAGCAGTCCGCCCAGTCAGGACCCATTAGACTTACACTCATGGGAATTTAAAACATTTAAAATTGAGATGGTCAAAACCACTGAATCATCTTTACCCAGAGAACACAAGAGAACTTATGTCCCAGAGAACATAAGTGTCACCTGGGAAACCTGTTAAACTTACTGGTCATCACTCTCAGAGATTCTAATTCACCCAGTCTGAAGAGGGGGTATAAGAATCAGTATTTTTAATGGAGAACGGACTTCAGAAACTCTGCCTTAGAAATAAAATCCATGATTCTCTTCTACTGAGAGCTGCAGAATTGCCTTGATTTCTGTTCTTCCTGAAGTTGTTCATCTCTCCATTCAATTTTGTGAGCTATCAGTATTTTTGATTTTCCCTCTTGTCCCATTTTGTATTATTTCTTCTTTTCTCACTTAAATTCGAGTCAGTTTATATTGTTTGGAATTAAAGAATCTAAATGACACACTTTCTAAGCCCTAGTTTTCTGCACTGTAAAATGGGGAAAATCGTGACTACTCCTTTGGGATATTGCAAGAAACGATGCCCCTGATACATTTAACGTGGCGTATAGAAGCTAAAAAAGCACTAACAAAACTTTACTGGGAATTCTTGCTATTATTGCTGGTTGGGGAGAAAATTATGAAGTTTTCTTTATCCAGATAATGCTTAAGACATTTCCTCCCTGTGGCTTACAAACATATTTTATAATTGCCCAACTGTAGGATTTGTGCCCACAAGTGAAAATTACTACAAATGTATTTACACACTAAATGGGCTTCTGGGGACCTGAAGTTCTTGGAAAATACCACCAGAGGGAGATTTGTGTTATTTGTAATCACGCAAGGGAAGGCAATTAGAAGTTGGTGATTCTGATGGTAGCCCAAGATATTTATCAACAAGAGTAGTATTCTATATTTTTTTGTCACTGTGGAATATCCAAAATAATTACAGTTGTGACATCTGTTGTACTTTTCAGTTACTTTATATTTTCAATTTAGCAAACTCATTCTCAAATTTCCTGAAAGCTTTGTAAATCAGCATGTGTGATTATAAGGCCATAGTGGGTTTATAAAATTATGTATGAGGGCTGGGCAAGGTGGCTCACACCTGTAATCCTAGCACTCTGGAAGGCTGTCACTGGTGGATTGTTTGAGCTCAAGAGTTTGAGACCAGCCTGAGCAAGAGTGAAACTGGTCTCTAAAAATAGCCAGGTGTCATGGTGGGCACTTGTAGTCCCAGCTAGTCAGAAGGCTGAGGCAAGAGAATCACTTGAGCCCAAGAGTTTGAGGTTGCTGTGAGCTGTGATTCCATGGCACTCTACCAAGGGCAACAAAGTGTCTCAAAAAAAAAAAAATATGATGTACGTAAAGATCTAAAAATCTTACATAAAAGATGAAATATCTTATTAAACCCTTCCTACTGTTTACAAGAATAATATAAACCTGACAAAAATACTCTATAATTGTTATCTTTCCTCCAGAGAAGTTAAAAGCATATTACGAAGTTTAGAATTATCAGAAACAAATTAGAAACATTACACATAGGAAATAAAATTTGAAATTATCTACGATTCATATTATGCAACATAACTTCTAAAGAAATCACTTGTATTATCTTTACAGCATGGATGTTGAACATGAATAAATATCAACCAACATTTCTATTTTATTGTTTCCTGTTGTATTGAAGATAATTTTCTTATGTAACTAAGTTAAAATGAAAGTCTTGGGGCTACTCTAGTAAAAGGACTGACTATGAAGGTAAGTTTCTTAGTAATGGGAATACCAAGCTTCTATGAATACATTGCATTTCTGCTAATTATTCATAATTAATCTTTCAGAAATTGGCACATCATTGGACTCATACATTTCCCAGATAAGAATCTAAGACAGTTCAGTACAATCAGTTCTCTGTACCAAATAAAAAGAAAAGGTTACAGTTAATTATGAGTAGTTCAGTGTTTACTCTCTTTCAAATAGTTTCTTTTGGCAGTGAGATAAGTGCCTTACCATGCAACAGATGATTTCGATTCCGGGAACAGAGAATAGTTAAAAATTTCACCTCATCTGTCCCCCATCTTTGCTCTCCAGCCTTATACAGGTCCTGAAGCCAAACAAAGCACAAGTTTAAAGCACCAAAAAGGATGTGTCCCAGGACATATGCAAATATTTTCAGAACTTCAAAGAGTGCAGCTGGGTTAGTATTATTTTATTGGTGATGGAAGTAGGGGGGCTTAGTGGAGATGACTCAGGATTCTTCCTTAGGCATACATCTATCAGGATGCTATAGTATCTCTCTGGCATCAGGGTAACATGAGCAGTTCCCTGTATGCGGACTCCCTGGTTCTATGTTAAGAGCTAAAAGGAATGCCCTAGACTTGGGTTGCCACTAATCTCAGGTGGCTATTTAGGTTTTAATTAATATTAAATAAAATGTAAAAATTCAGCTCCTTGGTCACACTAGCCACATTTCTTTCTTTTTTTCCTTTCAAAAATAATTTTATTAATGATCTCTAAAATTTTTGCAGCACACTGGTTGAAAATCACTGTTCTATAGCTTTAGCAATCTTTTTTTCCTTTTTTTTGAGACAGAGTCTCACTATGTCACCCTGGTAGAGTGCCATGGCGTCACAGCTCACAGCAACCTCCAACTTTTGGGCGTAAGTGATTCTCTTGCCTCAGCCTCCCAAGTAGCTGGGACTATAGGCATCCGCCACATCACCCAGCTATATTTTTTTATTGTAGTTGTCATTGTTGTTTAGCAGGCCTGGGCCGGGTTTGAACCCACCAGCCTCAGTGTATGTGGCCAGCACCCTAAGCACTGAGCTGCAAGTGCCAAGCCTTCAGTGATCTTTTTTTAAATTTCAGAATATTACAGGGGTACACATGTTTTGATTACATGGACTGCTTTTGTACCACTTGAGTCAAAGGTACACATGTACCCCCCCCACTAGCCACATTTCAAGTGCTCAGTGACTAGCTACATGTGGCCAATGGCCACTATACAGGCCACGGTGGATGTAGAATGTTTTCAAATTGCAAAAATTCTATCAGATAGTCCTTCTTTAGAATAATCTATCTCATAGTAGAACCATGGTAATTACTTACATTCCAACCAGCAGAAATACATTAAATTGATTCTGTTCATTTTAACTCAATTATTGATAAAGCAGAACTTTGATTTATAATAAGCAACTGGCCTATTAAATTTCTCTAAATCAGTGATTTTCAACTGGTATGCCACAGCACACTGGTATGCCATAAGAGGATCTTTGATGTGCTGTGAAAAAATAATTTTTCTTTGAGACAGAGTCTTACTTTGTCGCTCCCGGTAGAGTGCCCCATCGTCACAGCTTACAGCAACCACAGACTCCTGGGCTCAAGTGATTCTCTTGCCTTAGCCTCCCAAGTAGCTGGGATACAGGCGCCTGCCACAACACTCAGCTATATTTAGAGGCAAAGTCTCACTCTAGCTCAGGCAATCCATCTACCTCGGCCTCTCAGAGTGCTGGGATTATAGGCATGAGCTACCGTGCCCAGCTGGAAATTTTTAAAGATCATTAATTAAATTATTTTCAAAAGAAGTTCAAAGAACAGTAAGTATATTCTTTTTTTACTATTTTTTTTTAGCAACTTAATTTAAGTGTGCTATGGAAGTTTAACTATAGGTTTAAGTATGGCATGAGATAAAAAAGTTTGAAAAACACTGTTATAAACAGTTCTTACTAACACATATTGTCACTCATTGGGCTCACCACCATCTATACCTCTGTTTCTTCTTTTCTAATCCCCTCACTGCTTTAGAGTCAATTAACATAAAGAGTTTTAAAGCTGAAAAGGCTCAAAAAGTTCATCTAAGTCATTTATTCTTAAACTTGAATCTCAACAGGCTTGTGACTTCTTATGGATGATTTATTTTATGTGTCAACCTGACTGGGTCACAAGGTGCCCAGATATTTGGCCAAATATTATTCTGGCTAATTTTTTTTTATGTGATTAACATTAAAATCAGTAGACTGAGTAAAGCAGACTCCTCTCTCTATTGTGGGTGGGCCTCATCCAATCAGTTATTGGGCCACAGCTGGTTAGACCAGGGGTTGGTCATCAATGAGTTGGGTACCAGAGAAGCACCTAATTCTTAGAGTTTGCTATCAGTTTTACCCAACAGGATATAATATCCTGTGCCACACTGTTTTGCATAGGTCCTATAAATGTTCTCTTTGGGGAAGTAAAAATGCAGAGTGAAAAAAGCTATCACCTCCAAGTGATTCAGAAGGCACTCAGTGGTTATCTGGCATTGCCACACAATGGACCCAATGTCAAGAAACCTGGAACCCCGGGGTGCTTATTAATGATTTCCAGTGCCACAGCAAGCACTACACCAGATACCTCTGCAAAAAATACTTCTGTTATGGCTTGGCACCTGTAGCTTGGTGGCTAGGGTGCCAGCCACATACACTAGAGTTGGCAGGTTCAAATCCAGCCTGGGCCTGCCAAACAACAATGATAACTATAACAAAAAAATAGTCAGGTGTTGTGGAGGGCACCTGTAGTCCCAACTACTTGGGAAGCTGAGGCAAGAGAATCACTTGAGCCCAAGAGTTTGAGGTTGCTGTGAGCTATGAGGCCACGGTACTCTACCCAGGGCGGCAGCTTGAGACTCTGTCTCAAAAGAAAAGGGCAGCACCTGTGACTCAAAGGAGTAGGGCGCCAGCCCCATATGCCAGAGGTGACGGGTGCAAACCTAGCCCCGGCCAAAAACAGCAAAAAAAGAAAAAACAAACAAACAAACCTCTGTTATTAAAGGCCATCTATGGGAATCTATTTTTTTATTTCATAATATATCCCAGCCTGGCTAATATACACTAAAATATTTCAGAGGTCCTCCAGCAATTAGGGCCTGTCTTACTGGCACAAAAGAAGAAAACTGGAAGGAAGAAGCTATAGTTGTACTAACCTGGGCATCCTGCTTCATGAGAGCATCATCCAGAAAATTTCCTTCATCCCTACCGCCCTGAGGACAAGAAAGACAAATGAAAAAGAATGAGAGAGTATCTAGGAGGATGTGGGGGCACAGTTAAGACAGAAGGTCTGCAAACCCAAAGACGTGGTAATTAGCCAAAATGCCACAAGGACTGGGACTTTGGCTCTAGGGAGGGAGGACAGAAGTCCTCTGTGCCTGCATTAGCTGTTATCTGTAATGCCTAAAGGACATTAGCCTCAATGTGGCCTCTCATGATGCCCGGTGTCTATGCCAATAGAAGGCAAAGGAGAATGGCTACTCCCTTACCATCTCCTTCCTTCCTCTCCCCCCAAACCCCTGTGTCTTCCCAGGTGGCTCATGCCTTCCTAACTGGCAACTCTGCAGTATCAACTTCTGCCAAAAAGAGACTGGGAGCAGAGAGAGTCAAGAGAATCTGCAGTGGGACTCTAGGAGCACATGAAATGCCCCCTTACCCCTCATCAACACCAGCTCACAAGAGGATGGGGTTGAAGGCTCAGAGGAGTGCTAAATGGAAACCACACAGGACACTCTCCTCACGTTTTTTCAGACTGTTTTTATTCCTATACTGTCTCGGTATTCTATGGCCTAGGTATGGCTCATCAGAATAGTAAATATGGGAGGAAAAGAAAAATGGGAAGGAAATTTAAAACCAAGCAGGTATTATTAAGAAAATGTCAGAGACGAGGTGGAAATTGGAGAGAACTTCCAGCACTCTGCTTTGCATGCTGGAAGAACGGCAGCAATATTAAGAGAAACAGCAGAGTCAGGAAGAAGAGCTGCTTTGGAGGAAAAAATGAATTTAGGAGGACTTATTTGAGGTGATAGTAGAATACTCATAAGGAAATATCTGAAAAGCAACAAGAAACAAGTCTTGAGCTCAAGGCTGGAGAAAAGGATGCGTTAGGAAATGATGTGAAATGTCTCAGAAAAGAGAAGTCACCTCTGGCCCACCTAGTCCAGTTCTGCCTGGTTTCCCACCTAGGATCCTGAGTAACTTCCTACATGGTCTCCCAGCCTTCAGGTGCTTGCCACGTTCATCCCACACCTCACTATCTTCTTACTCTTCTAAAGATGCAGTTCCAATCACGTCCTCTACTGCTCCCAAACCTTTGGTGGTTCCCTGGTGCTGTCCAAATAAAATGTAAACTCCCAACACAGAATTCCAGTTCATCCTTCCACCTTGCTTCTAGAATTACCAGCCTAACTGCTCAACCAGTTGTGTGGCATGCATTAAGTACATGTAAATACTGAATTAAAGGAGAATGAATGAACATAAATGACTACCCAGAGTCTCTGAAGAAGAAATAAAAGAATAGAAAGGCCCGAGAACAACACCTGGAGAATATCCACATTTAGGGGGCTGAAAGGATGAAAAAGGCTAGTAAAGGGGAGCCTGTTGATAAAACCCATCCCCCATCAGGAGCAGCTAACAGAAGCAGTGACTCACAGCTGACAGGGACACCAGCACTCGCTGGAACATGAATGACGTGTCAGAGCAAATGTCCTCTTCAAGGCTCCGTCCATAGTCTATCGAGAGAGTGAAATTAGCTACATCAGAATAAAGAATCTTGGCCAACACTGTGTCTCCCTCACTCTGGAGCATTCTGTCCCCTCAGGATCAGCCTGTTTACCAAAGCAGCTCATCAAGAGATTTTCCATCCTACACACAATTTTTCAAAAACTCTGGCAAAATAGTTAAGATAAGTTTATCTTGTCGTCATAGTGAAATGAGATAATCAGGGGCTGAAATCCTCCCTCTCTGGTTCCTACTATCCAGAGTCTGTTCCAAACGTGGTTCTCAGAGATGCAGAGGCAACCGCAGCTGTGGAAGGGCCACTGCAGTGGAAGGCAGCCAGAGCGGGACTTCTGAACCCATCTTTAGGGGCAGGGAGGGGCTGTCAGATACAAGTCCCAGCATGCATCTTTTCTACCACATCTCTCATTGGAGAGGTTCCCACACATTATCCAAGAAAGACTCCAACGCTTTGCAGCCCTTCAGGGAGAAAACCTACATTGGGGTCCCAGTACTAACTACAAACTGCCAAAGTTTAGAATCTTTTGCTCTGAACACTTACCAAGCTCTTACTGTGGTTGTTTTTCTTTCTACAAAAGTAATACATGCTGACTACAGATAACTTAGGAAAAAACTAATCAGGCAATAAGGACAACAGATTGGGTTCCAGCAATATAATTTATCTAAACTGTTGTGTATTTTTTGTTACATTCTTAGGGCAAAAAGGCATGCATTTTTTTTTAAGGCTTTTTCTATGTATCACCCTCTGGAGGTTTCTAAGAGGGGAGTAAATGGCTAACATTCTGAGATGGCTATAGGACCTACAGTTCAGTCTGGAGGTAAGAGATTGGGCCAGATAGCCCCTCCAGGCCACTTCTTGGAATACTAAGATTTGCTTGTGGCACTATTTTTTTTAAGTTGGGTGTGCCACCATTTTTAACAGGTGCCTTTGATTCTTTGCTTGCTAATAAGAGGCTACAGGTGCCCACCACAATGCCCAGCTATTTTTTGGTTGCAGTTGTCACTGTTGTTTAGCAGGCCTGGGCCTGGCTTGAACCTACCAGCTGCAGTGTATGTGGCAAGCACCCTACTCACTGAGCTACAGGCACCAAGCCCACCTGAGAAGTCTTAAGCAGGCGCCAAGCCCACCTGAGAAGTCTTAAGCCAACAGTCAGCCATTTGCCTAGACAGGGATCTGCCTCACAGCAGAGCTAGGCACATAGGATCCCTCCTGGTCTGTGTTTCTACAAAGAGGGTCTAATCAGTGACTAGCCACCCACTGCTAGTCTTGTTCTCAAATCACATCAAAGCCTGAGCTGGGGCCACTGAGGATGTCACATACGCTGCTGGTAGGTCTGGTTTATACGTCGGATCTCCTCAGGGGTCCGGGAGGCCAGGATCTCAATCAGGCAGCCCTCGTCCGTGCCAGCTCCCTAAACACAAAACCAGAGAGGGCCATCTGAGCCAGCTTACAAAACTGAGTCCCAGACACAGAAGGAATACAGGCAATAAAGACAACACACTGTGTTCCAGCAACATAACTTATTTAATAGTCCTGACTCAAATCCA
>CAUYQV010144563.1:0-28057 GCA_963574575.1 Galagoides demidoff | reverse complement strand
CCAGCCACGTACACCTAAGGTGGCGGGTTCGAATCCCCAGCCCGGGCCCACCAAAACAACAATGATGGCTGCAACCAAAAAATGGCCGGGCGTTGTGGCAGGCGCCTGTGGTCCCAGCTGCTTGGGAGGCGGAGGCAGGAGACTCGCTTGAGCCCAGGAGTTGGAGGTTGCTATGAGCTGTGATGCCATAGCACTCTACCTAGGGGGGATAGCTTGAGGCTCTGTCTCAAAAAAAAAGAAAAGAAAAGAAAAGAAAAGAGGTAGATGTGAGTACAGCTGACCCTTGAACAACACAGGCAATTTGGGCCTCCTCAGCCTGCTCAGTGTGAAGCCGCTGCAGACTGAGACCTGGAGGTCAATCCACTTCCAATTCATTAACCAGGGCCTTGCTCTGCTGCCCAGGCTGGAGTGCAGTGGTGTCTTCGCAGCTCACTGTAGCCTGGAACTCCTGAGCTCAAGGGATCCTCCTGCCTCTGGCTTACCCCGCAGAGTGCTGGTAGTACAGGTGCAAGCCATCCCACCCGCCTTTCTTCTCTTTGTTATTGGTAAGGCTTGTTTTGGGGAATCAAAGGTTATACACGGACTTCCGGCTGTGCTAAAAGTAGGAGCCCCTAACCTTGTGCTGTTCAAGAGCCAGCTATGACTTGGATTAAGACACTCAGCCCTCTTCACCCTGGGTGACTCTCACTCCTAGAATGGAAGTGATAACAGCACTCTCCTCTCAGATATCAGCCAAACTACGTGAAAACTGAAACTCCACAGAAATATCAGACTCCTGACCAAGCACAAAGAAGTAGTGTATTATCTACGTTAATAGAGATTTAAATCCAAATACTTAAAATTCAGCAAATGTAGCTCATAAAATATTTTGACAGAACAAGGCTTTTTGACATAGTCTCCCTGTCACCCAGGCTGGAGTGCTGTAGCGTCACAGTTCACAGAAACCTCAAATTCCTGGGCTCAAGCAATCCTCCTGCCTCAGCCTCCCAAGTAGCAGGGACTACAGGCAACCACCATGACACGCACTGGTTTTTCAGTTTCTAATAGAGACAGGGTCTCACCCTTGCTCAGGCTGAGTTCAAGCCACCCTCCGCCTGGCCTCCCAGAGTGCTGGGATCATAGGCCACCATGCCCAGCCTGGAGCAGGGCTTTGAGTGCACCCAGGGCAACAGCTGCTCTCCCTCATACAAGTTAATATTTCCACCAACCATCAGCTTGTTTAGTTAGCATTTAAACACAAATGGAACCCAAAGGGATGTGATCTGGGCCACCCTCCACCCCACTCTGAGGTCTCAGAGGCCCAAGGGGAGGAGGAAGGGTGACTGCACAGGTGCAGAGTCCTCGCTCAGGCCAGCTCTGGAGTCAGTCATTTCTCTGGTGGAAGCAAAGGGGCAAAGAGCCCTACCCTTCTCCAAGAACTGTCATGCCTAAGTGCAGGTTCTAAAAACAGGAACTAATTCCAGATCCAAGGGGTCATTCCAAAGGTTCCCCTTCTTCTGTGGCTCAAAGCTGAGACCTGAGGGAGTGTCTGATCTCTGCTCTACAAGGAGAGGGCCTGGATGCTCAGGGCCAGATCAGGCCCCTCAGGCCCTTTCTTTACTCCCTTATTTGTAATCAAATCCCCCAAAAAGACTGCCAGGGCCAAACTGCGCTGAGGGAGGGCAACAGAGGGCCAGGGCACACAGCACAGCAAACAGCACCTGGAGGTTAACAATCCTCCCTGGCACCTGGCAAGGCTCTGCCTGTATCACCCAAGTTCTAAGTAACACGTTTTTATTTAAAGGATTTTTTACAGTAATTCCTGCCTTGTACAGATCGTGGAAAGGATAAAGGAACCCAGGTGGCCAAGGGTTCTGCCTCACATATACCATCTTCTTGTTTCAGAACAAGAGCTGTACAACTGACCAGCCAGTGTGTGCACAGACTTGTGTGGGGAGACCCATGCAGGGGTGCAGTAGGCGGGGAGAGAGGCTAAAGGGAGCAGAGCCACAGGCCAGATGGCCCCCCGCGGTGGACCAGGCTCCACACACCCAGCATATTACTGGGCCGTCCTTGAGGCTCATCTCTCTTCTCCCACTCAGGGCATAGGAGCTGTGGCATTTCCATCTGCCATGAGGAGGGAGGGGCCTGCTGAAGTTTCTGGCCACCCATCCTAGTGTGGGTGGCCAACCTTCTACCCCCAGACATACTGGCAGGGCCAGAGGTTCAACATCACAAGACAGAGTCTAAGGTTTGTGTCCCCCAAAGCCTATGTTGTAGCCCAACACCCCGTGAGACAGTCCGGCATTAAGGGTGGGTACGCAGGATGGCTCGGTCACAAGGCTCCTCTCGAGTAGGGTACAGCCCTCACCTAATTGGCTGGGGCCATCTCAGCATCTCAGCCTCCAGAGCTGTAAGAAGTAGATTTCTGTTTATAAACCACCCAGGCTGTGTTTCTCTTGCCATATCAGCAGGGACAGACCAAGCACTTACACGTGCTGGCTGCTCCTGCTTACCATTCTGCCTGGCAGGGCTCCCTTGGTTCACTAGGTACCCCACCTTCTGTCAAGTCTTCCAAGTTAGAGCCTCACATTTCATCTGGTTTTTATATTATGACAGCAGCTCCAGAGGCAAGAGGAGCATACCCACCTCTGACCTCAGCTTTGGCAGTGAACAGACACACAAACGCACACGCAGCCATCAGGTCATGTGGTGGCCCCACCCTTCAGAGGCCCCTGTCTGGCTGCAGACAAAAGACTATCATGGGCCTCCTGACACCCCAGAAACCCCTCCCCCAAAACAAGAGACAGAGAAATCACACAAGAGCAACTTTCTAACAGCAAAGGAGAAAAGATGGTTCCAACAACTGACAGTCTTTTATAAATTCTTTCAAGAAGCACTTGGAATGGAAGCAGTTGGAAAACCCATGGCCTCTGAAGTGCCCTGTGGCTGGAACAGTGCTGTGGAGCTTGACACAGAAGTGACCTGATGTCCAACACCGCTGGCTGCCCAGGACCACCCATGCACACCAGCAGCCAAGGAAGCCCCCAGCTGCCCAAGGTGCCCTGAGCTGAGAGAAGGGCTGTCAGAACAAGACTAGCTCAAGGGAGACACAGACAAGGACGGGGTTCAGAGCAGAGAGAACTTACAGACCCCAACAGTCTATCCAGAGAGATTTAAGATGTGGGTCCACAAAACAAGGGAAACCAGTAAGAGAAACAACTCTTGGTTTCTGGGGAATCCAGAAAACTTCACTAAGAGAATAAAAGACTCATAAATTGAAAATTAGGTAGAACAACTAGAGAACCAATCTCCAGAAAGCCTACTGTTGCACACAGGCAGAAACAACAGAAAAATAAAACGTCGTAAGAGATGACTCTCCAAATAGTCTGACTGAGGGCTAAAAATGGCAAGACCCTGCTGGCCTAGAGAATGTGGGAAGGCCCCACATACTTCGAAAGCTTCTGGAGAGTCCTGAGTGATGGACAGAAGACAGGATGTTTGCTTCTGAACACAGTGACGCCAAGGGACAGCAGAGGGACAGAGGCCAAAGAAAATTACTTCCAGGCCAAAAGATTCAATTCAGCCACATAGTCAACTGGAGTAAGAACGAACTAAAGATATTTTCAAGCAGAAAATCCACGTGATCCTCCCATCACTTTTCCTGAGGCTGTATTGCTGCAGGGTCAGCAGGCCACTGTCTCAGGCCAGACTCACTTTCTACTGCAAAGCCCGGAGCTCAAATGTGCTTTATTATTTAGATGCTTGGAGTGGGAAAGTGGCATTTCAGTGCCCTTAACACAGCTTCCATGGAACACAGGTCCCATGCACATGTCTCTGCTGGCCGCCTTGTGGGTTTCCCCTCTGGCCCACTGGAGCAGGGGATATCACAGTGCTGCCTGTGGACCCATTCAGGGGTCTGTGAGGTCAACACTATGTTCACAGTGGTATAGGACATTAGGCCCAGCGGGAGGCCCTGAGCCACTGTCCCTGGGTCACAAAATTGCAGCAAAGCTCACTATTGTGGGCTTTAATACAGCAAAAAAAACTGTCAATTTTATTAAGTCAAACCATGAGCTCAAAGGCGTACAGGTCAGAAAGGAAGAAACACAATAAAACCATTTCTAAAGGGAACGTGGTTTTCTGTATAGAAAAATGATAGAGAATTCACCAAAAACTTATAGAAATAAAAGACTCTGGCAAAGCTGAAGAATATCAACACACAAAACCCCACCCTACTTCTACTTACAGCTAAATGAGCACATGGACACAGAAACTAGGTGCTGTTTATAATGCTCCAAATGAAAATAAAATAGGCTCAGAGCTAACACAACTGGAAAAACCTATAAAACTTCAGAAAAAATAGGAAAGTCTTTATGACCTAACTCTTGGCTAAGAGTTATTAGACATGGCACCAAAAGCAGTTTGTGAAAGCAAAAAACTGATAAATTACCTCAACAAAATTAAAAAACTTTTGCTCTGTAAAAGACCAAGTTTAAAGGGTGAAAAAGGAAGCTGCAGACAGGGAAAAATATTTGTTACTAGAAGTTAGACAATGGGCTTGTCAGTAAAGGAAAGGACGCCACGGAACTACAGACAAACATTCCAATCAGAAAATGGGCGCAGATGCCTGTAGCGCAGTGGTTACAGCGCTGGCCACATGCTCCAGGGCTGGTGGGTTCAAACTGGGCCGGGCCAGTTAAACAACAATGACAACAACCAGAAAATAGCTGAGCGTTGTGTCGGTTGCCTGTAGTCCCAGCTACTTGGGAGGCTGAGGCAAGAGAATCGCTTAAGCCCAAGAGTTGGAGGTTGCTGTGAGCTGTGATGCCACCGTACTCTACCAAGGGCGACATAATGAGACTCTGTCTCAGTAAAAAAAAAACAAAAGAAAGAAAGAAAGAAAATGGCCACGATGACAGACATTCAGAAGATGGTGGTGAGTGCCACACAGAAGAGGCTCAGCACCACAAGCCATCAGGGACATGGAAGTGAAACCACGTGAGATGTTACTGCACGCTTCCTAGAGCAGCTAAAACAAAAACAAGGGCAAGGCTGCAGGGTGCAGACAGGAGCCCTGTACCGTGTCGTGGCTCCCGTGGCCCTGACAGCCCCAACGTGCACCAGGCAGTACCTCACTGCTGGACATGCTCACATACAGGACCGTTAGTCCTAACAGACAGGGGAACCTCTGCACAGTCCCCCAAACCGAGTCCTGCGACAGGGCTCCACCCAAACCACACAAGCTTCTCTCCCCACACACTCAGTGGCATGGTGACTCTGTGACACAGTGCCCCCACAGGCACCTCACAGCCAGAGACAGGGCCAGGGGAGGCCGCGTGGGGGCTGTGTGGAGGGTACACATCTGCCCGTGACCTGGGACATGCTGACAATGCCAAGGATGAGGGAGGCTGTCAGCTGACACTGCGCTGTGGCAACTGGGGAAGGGACCCGGGACTTGACTATTTCTACAACTTCCTGTGAATCTGTAACTCTTCCAAAACCACAAGTAAAACAGACAACAAAGGAAAACAGAGGGCACAAGGATCATCTAGGCTGACAGAAGTTATTCTACAATTTAACTGTGGAGGTAGTTTTCCAATTATATATGCTCTCCAAAAGTAGTTAAACTGTATATTTTAAGTGGGTAAATTTTATTTTTGTTATTTATTTATTTATTTATTTATTTATTTATTTATTTATTTATTTAGAGACAGAGTCTGAAGTGTCGTCCTGGGTAGAGTGCCATAGCGTCAGGGCTCACGGTAACCTCAAACTCTTGGGCTTATGTGATTCTCTTGCCTCAGCCACCTAAGTAGCTAGGACGACAGGCGCCTGCCACTACGTCAGGCTATTTTTGGATTGTAGTTGTCATTGTTGTTTGGCGGGCCTGGGCTGGATTCGAACACGCCAACTCCAGCGGCTCCAATGGCTCCAGCTCCAGTGGCTGGCACCCTAGCCACTTGAGCTACAGGTGCCAGACCTAAGTGGGTAAATTTTATGTTAATTAATGTGTTAAGAATTGAATGGTGAGGCCAGGCACAGTGGCTCACAGCTGTCATCACAGCACTCTGGGAGGCTGAGGAAGGAGGATCCCAAGAGCTCAGGAGTTCGAGACCAGCCTGAGCAAGAGCAATACCCCATCTCTTCTAGAAATAGGGGGCGGGGGGGGGGGGGGAGTAGGTGCACACCTATAGCCAAAGCTACTCAAGAGGCTGAGGCAAGAGGATCACTTAAACCCAGGAGTTCGAGGTTGCTGTGAGCTGTGACTGACACCATGGCACTCTACCCAGGGTGACAAGACAAAAAAGTAACTAGGTAGACTTTTTTCTTCTTTTCTTTTTTTTTTTTTTTTTTGACACAGAGTCTTACTTTGTCGCCCTTGGTAGAGTGCTATGGTGTCACAGCTCACAACAACCTCAAACTCTTGGGCTTAAGCAATTCTCTTGCCTCGGCCTCCCAAGTAGCTGGGACTACAGGCTCCTGGCTGCAATTTTTCTGTTGCAGTTGTCATTGTTGTTTAGCTAGTCTAGGCTAGGTTCTAACCTGCCAGCCTCGGTGTATGTGGCCAGCACCCTACCCACTGAGCTACGGGCGCCTCCAGGTGGACTTCTTTTCATAGACATTGCTTTTGTGTCTTTGGAAGCACATACTTTACATGATTTAAAACACTGAATATCAGGCACAAAGAACCCTATTTAGGTGATGGGCACACTAAAAACTCCAACATAAGCATTATAAAAGACATCCATGTAACCAAAACATTTATACCCCCTTAATACTTTGAAATTTAAAAAAAAAAAATCACTTGAAAAAACTTAAGACATAACAAATAGATCTCTAAAATTTCAATAAAAAAGGAAAACACTACACTTAGCTGTGGATCTGCTCAGTGAATGTTCTGATACAGACAACACCAGTCATCTCCTTCTGGCTGACAGGTGGACACCACACAGTCCCTGGGGTCAGGGACATGAGGAGTGGTTCTCTCAAGGCCTTGGTGTGGGCTGCAGGGCCTGCCACCCAGCCAGCTGCTCACATACCTGGTAAACTGGTGTTGGGTTTTGGCAGAAAGCCCAAATTCCTTGTCACATGGAAGTGTAGACATCTCCACAGGGCTGAGGGTCTTTGTGACACAGAAGCTGGCTTCCCCTAGTACAGTGCCCACAGGAGTTGAGGGTGGGTAGACAGCACCTTTTGTGACCTAGCACCAGAAGTCCATGGCAACACTTCACTTCATTCTATTCCTTGGGCACTGGCCAGGTGTGGTGGCTCACACCTGTAATCTAGGATTCTGGGAGGCCCAGGAAGGAAGACCCTTTGAGCTCAGGAGTTCAAGACCAGCAAGAATGAGACTCAGTCTCTACTAAAAATAGAAAAATGAGGTGGGCATGGTGGCAACTCCTGGGTAGGCTGAGGCAGGACGATCACTTGAGTCCAAGAGATCAGCCTTGGCAACACAGCAAGACCCCATCCCTACAAAAAAGCGAGTATGGTGTTAGATAGGTGCCTTAGTCCCACTGAGGCTGCGGCGAGCCACGGCACTCCAGCTCAGGCAACAGAGTACCATCTTGCCTCAAAAAGAAAAAAAAAATTAATTTCACTTATTCCTTTTTACTTTATAATGAGGCTAGTAGAAAATTTTATATTATATACATGGCTCATATTATGTACCAATTAACCTACAGGCCAGAACAACTAACTCTACAGGAAAAAAGACCCTGATCTCTGACAAATGGGGGATGTGCAAAAAAAAGAAAGGGGAAACTAACTTAAAAAGCCAGGGTGGACAATGTTTGGCAACCAGCTCTAACAAGCAGTTTCTCAAAAAGGGACATTTAGGGCAGACTGCTGTGATTACTCATTGAGTTA
The DNA here is from genome assembly GCA_963574575.1 of Galagoides demidoff. Lineage (NCBI taxonomy): Eukaryota > Metazoa > Chordata > Mammalia > Primates > Galagidae > Galagoides > Galagoides demidoff. Next base: position 20,206 of record CAUYQV010144563.1, on the reverse strand, counting down.
GATGACACCAAGGAATTTCAGAGTTCCTATGGCTTGGTCAATATTTTTATTTTTATCTCCTGGGGAAGAGCAAGTTCAGAAGAAGAGGGCTCCCTGCTTCAGAATTATATAGACTCCAGAAGTAAGAATGAGTGTCTGCTGTCTGTGGTAGATATTCCAGGCAACCTTTGGAGCAGACACAACAGCTAAGCAGATACAGAAACAAGGGGCTGTCCCGAATGATGACTCAGCTTTTGGAGGCCAAGATAAGGAGCCCTGTGCTCAGGGCTGTGGTGCTGCTGGCTGGGCGGCACATACCTCACCCTGGGGCACACACCTCATATAGAGTACACAACCCACCCCAGGGTACACACCTCATAACTAGGCCATCAAGACCTTGGTCTCTGCTAAAGCTAACCCTGGGAGCCTCAGGCCTGCTTCCTCTTCTTCCTCCAGAGCCCCAGCAGAGCTCACCACCAAGACCAGGACTGTTTGCCATGGACTGAAAAGGGTCTTATGGGTCCAGCCAGTCCAGAAAAGGAGGCCCGCTGGGCCGGGTGCTTGGGGACCCAGACCCATGCCACTCAGGCTAAGAGGTAGAGCTGCCAAGCCCAGGATAGCCTCAGTCCTCCACACCCAGGAGCTCAGGGTGTGTTGCACATCTATAAGTGCTGATCACAGCGACACACTGCCTGTTATCTAATGTGTCAGTACCTAAATCAGGTATTAGAATTTACAATTAGATATTACCTAAAATATTTACTACATGGCCCTTTAAGAAGACATTTGCCAACCTGTGCAGACAAAGGCAGATTAAACAAGGAGTCATGAAATGAATACAAGTTCACGCAAAACTACTCACAGAACAGAACACCAAGTGACATGTGAAGCAAGATCACACTGGTGACCTTAGTAGTGTGAATATAATTCTTAGAAGGTTTTGCTTGTTTGTATTTTCCAGTTTTCTACCATGCACATATCTTATTCTCATGATCTTATCTGTGTTACATTTTACCTAGACAAACATATATTCACGGTGCTGACCAGTGAGACGCTTGCCAAGCCCAGAATCCAAACTCCACCCAAAATGTCTTCCTATGGTACCCTTTCAGTCCACTGTCATTTCACAAAGACGCATTTTTACTATTTAGGTGTCAACCATGTGTTAGGAAATAAAAGGACCTAGAGACAGGCAAATTCCTCCTTGGCACAGGACAGAGAGGAGACAGGGAAACTGAGAGGTCAGGATGCACCCACCCTGGGGCCACAGCCTGAAGGCCAAGGCAGGACTGCAGTTGAGTCTGTATCGCATCCCGTGTAAATGCAGCTCTTTTTCAAACCATTTCAGGGATCTAGAGGACCCTGAATCTGTTTAGAATGGGTTACTGTGCTTTATGATTTCCACACAAATATCTTCTAAACTTACCTTTTTATAACAAATTAACAATAGCTAATGTTTTCTTAAAAAATTTTGATCATATAGAAAAGTATGAGGAACAACAAAAAACATATCCACTGTCTGTTCACTTTGCCATATTTGATTTGGAATTTTAATATACAAAAAAACCACATGGTAGCTGACAGCCCCTGAGAACCTTTCCTGCTCCAGCTCCTCCTCTCCAAATCTTCCCTACTTGCCTTTCATACTCACGTAGCCTGTGAGCCCACAAACAGGGTCTGTGGCATTCTGCAGGTCACTGCAGATGTGCCTGCACCCCGGGTTGTGCTCTGGGGTTTCCTGTGTTGAGACGTTACTGAAACCGCAGGTGGAGTCCACTGACTCAGGGGCATCGCCTCTTGTGGGTGGACATTTGTTTTCTTCCAACTTTTTGCTAATATAAATAATGCCATAATGCGTATCTGTCTGGGTTCTCCACATCTGTAAAGTTCACAATGAGAAATGAATCACAAGAAACTAACTGCAAATGCTCTTGCAAGTCCGACGAAGTGCCACCCTCACAAATACTTCCTCTACCACTGCTGACTTGGGTGAATGTTTGATGTTACAGAAGTATCAAGAGAGCTTGGCTGGAAAAGGGGAAGGGGTACTTTGTAATAAGATTAGGTGCTACACAAAGAGACAATATAATTAATAATTTCATTTAAATAAAATTTGTAAACTCCAGGGACCACATGAGGCCCTCCAGTGGCAAAACAACAGCTGAGGTAAGAGGCAGGGCAGAGTGCTCTGACAGCCACAGGGCTGCAAGTGCCGCACTCACCCCAGGGGAGAAGGTCCACAGCTTTCACCCAATTCCCAGGAGTAAAACCCTAAAAAGCACTACATGAGGCATCTTTTCCATCTGTATGTGGCAGGATGGGGAATTCCAATCTGAAGAACACCGCACTTTTCAAGTAGATGAAAACCAGTACACAGGAGGGACGCAGAAATGACTTGAGACTCCTTAATACACACCCAGAGAAAATTCTAAGTTATAACCGAACAAAGAGTTTATATGCATTATTATTTTTAAAAAATCAGGATTTCTGCTGAGAAAAGTCTAAAGCCTACATCTTTGTCTTCTAAGGAAACTGAGGCAGGATCAACCAACTGAAGATGCTGCCATTCTGTGTGTTTTGGGGACAGTGCTCTGGTACTATTTTTCTCTGTACTAAGTAACACATCACAGGATTTTTCTTTTGAAATTACTAAGGAGTCAGGCAATCAAACAAAAAAGGAATTGACAACTGAAACTGGAAACGGTGGTCTGTAGGTCCCCACAAGCTTAGAGACGATGTCCCAGGGAGCAGGCGCCGCACCTAAAGCCCCAGCCTTCCTTCTGGAAGGGCTGTGAACTGCCCACCTTAGCAACGGTTCTAAACATATGTGCAGTGACACCAGCTGATTTCTGAAGGCCGTAAATAGAGGATAATGGCATTTAAAAAAATTCAAGATTAAAGGACAACTCTTTCCCACCCTTAAAATCCAGGAGAGCAAAGCCTGGCACACAACGTGAGGGGCTTAACCCCTCACGTACCAAACCATCTGCACAATTATATATATACCCACAAAAAGTAAAAGAAGGTCCTTGGATTGTCTTTGTGCAAATACAGCTACAGACAAGAAATGGCCAAGAGATGGCAGAGCCTGCCACAGACAGAGGGGCCTACAGTGGCTAAGGTCTACCTACAGCCAACCGTGGGTCTTCAGGACCAAAGCTCTGCCCTCCACTCTCATCCCAACACCACATGGGCACTGGATCCTTTCCCTCAAAGTTCTTCCAGCTCTTGGTACCTGGACAGCAAAGCCCAAAGCAGACATTGACACTGGTCTCCACAAACCTGAAAGTCACAACCATAAAGGACAAAAAGATGAGACCAGGCAGGAAACCATAGGCTTCTGGTGAAGCAACCAGCAGTCCAGGGTTCAGTCCTCAGAAATTGTTTCTTATCTTTGAAGCACAAGTCCATTTCTCATGTGGGGGTAGGAAAACATGGAATTGCTCAGAATTCAGTCTGGGATAAACCAGTACCCTAGACAGGGCCTGCAAAGAGAGGACCCACCATGCGCTACCCCTGAGAGAGAGCGTGGCTCAGCTCAGAGGAAGCAGCCATCTGGAGTGTGCCCCGGAGCAACATGAGTGGTTAAGAACAATGCACCTTTTTCCCTTATTTCCCTACCTTGTTTTTGAAGCATTACACAGAAAACTAGGTGAATAAATTCTCATGTATTACCTGAAATTCTTCTTTCTATTTTTTTATTTCAAGACAGAATCTCCTGTCTCCCTGCTAGGATGCTATAGCCTCATCACAGCTCACTGAGGCCTCAAACTATGCTCAAGAGACCCTCCTGCATCAGCCACCTGAGTAACTGGGACAAAAGGTGTGCACTATAATGCCCACCTAATTTTTCTAATTTTAGTGGAGGCAGGATCTCACTCTTGCTGAGGCTGGTCTCAAACTCCCGAGCTCAAGGGATCCTCCTGCCTCAGCCTCCCAAAGTGCTGGGATTACAGGTTTGAGCCACCATGCCCAGCCATCATCAGCTGACATTCTTAAGAGGAAAAAAATGTGTTATTTCATGATATGAAAATCTATTTATAGGATCTACAGATATACTTTTCATTACAGTCATTATTAAAATTAGACACTAAATATTCCAAGGAAGCACACAATTGCATGTTAAAACATGACAAACAGTATTACAGAGTAATCAAACTTCTTTTCACTCAGAGTGCCTACCTGCCATGATTTATCCCCAACTGGCAAAAGGGCAGAGAAGGGAAAGAGAGGACTGGAAGGGAAGCCCACACCACAAGTCCTAGGAGGGGGCAGCACATGCTTCGTGCCTCTAGATACAAGATGCAAAACCAACAAAAGGTATGCACTTGGCTTGGTGCCTGTAGCTCCAGGGGCTAAGGTGCCAGCCACATACCTGAGCTGGCAGGTTCGAATCCACCCCGAGCCTGCCAAACAACAATGACAACTACAACCAAAAAATAGCCGGGCATTGTGCCAGACACCTGTAGTCCTAGCTACTTGGGAGGTTGAGGCAAGAAAATGGCTTGAGCCCAGGAGTTGGAAGTTGCTGTGAGCTGTGATGCCTCAGTACTCTACCCAGGCAACAGCTTGAGGCTCTGTCTAAAAAAAAAACAAAACAAAAAACAAAAAATTATGCACTCAAGTTGGTTCACAAATCTAAGCACATTCTGCTTAACTAACATCTATGTTCTCCCAAAGATACAAAATCAACACATGGTTATAAGCTCCAACACTTTATTTTTAAAGATCCAACTATTTACACTGCATTTGTGGAGAATTCTTCCAAAGTAAAAGTTCAGATTTGTATTTTCATGTGTAAGTTCTTAAAAACCAGGGTACACAGTTATTCTGAGAGCATCGCACGGGCATGCACGCACAGGCACACTGACAGAGGAGGGGATATGCAGGGAAGCTCATCTTGGAACAACCAGGTTCAGAATTTCACTCCCATCAGAAAACACACAGTGGCAACCCAACCTGGACATGCCGGGCAGTTACTACTGGAAGAGAAGCATTTATAAACCAAACAGGTTACTTCACAAAGACCAACAGTTTATTACAAACGATTCTGTGATAGGAATCCCACATCCCAAGCCACACTCACCTCTGTGGGCTGTGCTGGGATGGTCTATGCTTGGTGGACCACCTGAGACTGAGGGGCTCATGGAGCAGGGGTGGGGTCTGTGGGCCCACTACTTGGGGCTAACACTGGCCCTCCACATGGGGACCTGGTCCGGGGCATGTTACGGATAGCCCTGAGCATAGACGACAGCTGTTCCAAGCACAGGATTCTGTGACTCAGCCTCATCTGGATCCCAGCACCTGCCACCACCTTCCACTCTGTCAGAGGCTGGTTTGTGCACCATGCGGGCAGCTACCATTAACACTGGTTCCCACCCCCTTAAGTCAATGATGTGGTCTAACAATGCATTTAGATGCATTTCAAATGGCACTCCACTTTTGTATGTTGTCAGTCAGAGCCTGTGACTAGCCTCAGCAGAACAGATGGTATCACTTCCACAGGGGCTGAGCTGATGCAGAGCGTCTCCTACTGGGAAGGCCAGGCCAGGCCTCCCTGAAGGCTCACCAACCCAAAGCCCTATGTCCCCAAGGCCACCACAGACACTGCTGTCAGCACACTTCCAGTGCATGTCTGTGAGTCTGCACCGAGGATAAAACAGTTCCACCTTCCAAGACAGCCATGCATCTAAATGCTGCCTCAGTCTCTGCAGAATGGCCTCCATAAAAGTGTCTGAGAACTTTGGACCCAGCAGAACAGAATGTGTAGCATGAAAGCACCACAGAGGGTGAGGTACCCAGGCAGGAACGGTGACACCCTGGCTAATAAGACAAGGGTTTTCACTGTCACCAAACTACATTTTCCTTTGGTTTTACTACCAAGCTCCTCATGGAAGCTGCCAGTGAAAAACAGTTGGCAGAAGTGAAAATCGTTAAGAAAAAGAATAAACACAACGTAACAGAGGGCAGGCAGGGTAGGAGAAAGGGAGGCTGGGGGTCTCTAGCTGCCCAGGATGGTGCCAGGTCCTGTTCCTACAACTTTGCTCTTAAAAACTGCCTCAAAGTATTAAAATCTGGAAGCTTCTATCAGGGAACAGAAACAGCTAACTTCTAAGGCAAACACAAAAAGTACACAATTTCCAAGCTTCTACAGAAGAAAAAGATATACCTCCCCCCTAAATCTAAAAAGGCAAAAAAAGGAGAAGACACACAAGTCACAACAAAGATAAGGTACAATAACAAAAGCTAAGTACAAATTGTCCATTAAATATGAAAGTGGTATGTTCTGAACACACACACACACCAAGCATCCCAAATTCCTATGCAGGAAACCATCCCCAGCACCGGTGGGAGGCCTCCCACCATGCACAAGCTGATGTTCCTGCCAAAGGGCCACATCCTCCCTTGGCCTCAATCCTCCAGAGGGCCCAGCAACAAACTACTCTCAGAAATACAAAGGCTCACACACACACACACACACACCGCCCTCCCCCCCGCAGCTAGCACCTTGAACCAGGCCTCTAGTAGTTGTACATTGCCCATTCTTTTCAAGGACACAGGAAAGAAATTTGACCACACACAGAACTACAGAGTAAAGCTTGAAAAATCTGAAAAGATCAAACTTCATAAACAACACTACAATTTAGAAAGCAGGAGGGATGACAGGAAAACAAGACCTTACAAATGGGGATTAAAACATGTACTTCTAGAGGTCAGGTGTGGTGACCACACCTGTATCCTTGCACTCTGGGAGGTTGAGGCAGGAGGATTATTTGAACCCAGGAGTCTGAGATTCCTGTGAGCTAGGCTGAGGCCATGGCACTCTAGCTAGGGTGACAGAGATTCTGTCAAAAGAAGGGAGGAGGGGAGGGGAGGGGAAAGAAAGGAGGTGGGGAGGGGAGGACTTCTAATTGCAAAGGTCAAAGATGGAACCAGAGCAGGAATTAAAAATATTCAACTGGAAAATGAAAAAAAAATGCTACATAGCAAATTGAGAAACACAGGCAAAGTGGTTCTTAGAGGGAATACATTTACTTCCAGGAGCCATCCCAATGAAGGTTTTAAAAATTAGAATATAATCGACTTGGCACCTGTAGCTCAAGCGGCCAGGGCACCAGCCACATATATCAGAGCTGGCAGGTTCAAATCCAGCCCGGGCCACCAAACAACAATGACAACTACAACTTTAAAAATAGTCGGGCGTGTAGCGGGTGTCTGTAGTCCCAGCTACTTGGGAGGCTAAGGCAAAACAATGGCTTAAGTCCAAGAGTTTGAGGTTGCTGTGAACTGTGGCACCACAGCACTCTTCTGAGGGCGACAAAGTGAGACTCTGTCTCAGGGAAAAAAAAAAAATTAGAATATAACCAAAGGAGTAGAAGGAAGACACAGGAAGGTGAGAACATGGAGCAGACATGACAGAGGCTACACAGAATTAGCAATGAATGGTTTTTAAATTAAATAACCAATAACACATTGGTTACCATTCAACACAAGCTGAATGATAAAACAGGAAAGCAACAAGACAAAATCAGAAGGGGAGGGTTTTCCCAAGTCGGGGACAAGAGAAGACTGTACTGACCACTCATGGTGACCTTGAGACTGCAAGGGCTGGGCTGGTGCTGGGGGAAGCTGCTGAAGTGGAAAGGCCATGTTCACCACATGAAAAAAGGCACAATTTTAAAAAATAAATATACGTTAGTACTAGTCGGGGTCCAGCCCAGAAGCACAGGTGGCCTGAGAGGGTGGTGGTGCTGGGAGGCTACCGGGGGCAGGGCCCGGAGGCTGCGCCCAGGAAGCGACAGCAAGATGCTTTCTGTCTTCTTCTTCTTTAGTGGCTTTTCCTAATTTTCTAAAATGGACAGTATTAAGGATAAAGGTTACTTATTTAAAAAAGAGAACAAAAAGCAATGACTAGAAATATCCCCACCTTGTAACCAACACCAAGGAAAAGCACTCCCCTCTCCCTGACAGCGTGTGAGGCCATGGGCTGCAGGTGTCTGCTGTCAAGTCCTTTCCCATCCGTTTCTAGTCAGCACAGTTACTTTTCCTTGTGAATGGGTATGGAAATTTGTCAAGCACCACGTGTTTTTGGCATCTCCTTCAGGCCAGATTATTTGAGGACTGTTTTGCTTCTCTGTGGTGTCAGATACTGCAAAAAGTAGGACGGGAGGACCTCTTCTCTTGCTCATGGGCTTAGTGTTTGTATATTAACTGTGTGGCCCAGGAAGGCATGGCACAGGAGAAGAAAGACTGGACACCCCTGAAGATGCTGGCACAGTGCTTCTCTTGCACGTTGTTGATACAGTACAATGCTATTAACTGACTGATTTTTGAATGCAGGAGCAAATCTGAACTTTGCTCATGAGGTATTACCCTGCGTGTCTCCGTAAGTGTGAGTATTTCACCCGTGTGTCGCACCTCCTCTACTGTGGAACAGCTTCTGTGCAACCAACTTTACCAACTCTTCACAGGTGTGGCAGAAACGACCAGTAAGGTCATCAGAGACTGATGGTTTCTTTGAAGACAGGATTTTAACTTAAAATTCCGTTGTTTTTTTTTTTTTTTTTTTGAGACAGAGCCTCAAGCTGTCCCCCTGGGTAGAGTGCTGTGGCATCACAGCTCACAGCAACCTCCAACCCCTGGGCTCAAGAGAGTCTCCTGCCTCCACCTCCCAAGTAGCTGGGATTACAGGTGTCTGCCACAATGCCTGGCTATTTTTTGGTTGCAGCCATCATTGTTGTTTGGCGGGCCCAGGTTGGATTCGAACCTGCCAGCTCAGGTGTATGTGGCTGGCACCTTAGCTGTTGAGCCACAGGCGCCGAGTCTTAAAATTCCACTTAAATAGATACAGGGCTATTTAGGTTATCGGTTTCCTTGAGTAGAGGTAGTTTGTGTCTTAAGGAATTTACCTATTTTATCTAAGTTGCCAAACCTATACGCATAAAACTGTCAATAAAATTCCATTATTATCCTTTTAATGGCTAAAGGAGCACAGTGATGATCCCTCTGATACCTCATACTACAAATGTGTGTCTTTCTTTTTTCCTTTACAGTTTGGCTAAAAGTCTATCCGTTTTATTGATCTTTTCTAAGAACTAACTTCTGTTTCATTGATTTTTCCTGACTGCTTTGTGTCAAATTACCTTTTTGATAGATTAAAAAAAGAAGAGAGTACAAAATTCTACTCTGATTCACATTAAAAACGCTCAGGAAGCTAAGAAAAGGAGAAAACGTCAACACCCTAATAAAGGGAATCTGCTAGCAAGTATTAAGTTAACTGTGAAGGATGACGCCTCCCCTCGGGCTGCGAACAGCATCCGCTTACAACACTTTTACTGAACTGGAGTTTAAATAGCACAACAAGACAAGAAAAAGGAATGAAGCCCAGAAAGGAAAAAACTGTCTTTGGCTTGGCGCCCCTAGCACAGTGGTTACAGCGTCAGCCACATACACCTGAGGCTGGAGGGTTTGCGCCCAGCCTGGGCCAGCTAAACAACAATGACAACTGCAACAAAAAAAACAGCTGAGCATTGTGGAAGATACCTATAGTCCCAGCTACTTGGGAGGCTGAGGCAAGAGAATCACTTAAGACCAAGAGTTAGAAGTTGCTGTAAGCTGTGATGCCACAGCAATCTATAGAGGGTGACATAGTGAGACTGTCTCAAAAGAAAAAACTGTCTTTATTCATAGATGACATAAGCATCTATTTAAACAATCCAATGCAATATATTTGATTTTAAAAAAAACCCACTAAAACCCTCCTTTGGCTCAAAGGAGTAGGGTGCCGGCCCCATACGCCAGACTTGGCGGGATTACAGGTGTGAGCCACCTTGCCCAGTGAAGTGTTTTCCTTTAAAGATCATAGATGCCATCCACACAGATCCAGACTGCTCCCCTCCAGGCCCCTCACACTACGGACAGCTGTCTACACCCAGCGCCTGGTGATCACATGGCACATGCCACTCCACTCCAGGTGTCTTGCTGAAAGTTAGGTAAGTTCAGGTTTTTACCTTATTCTAGAACACTATTCATAGCCATTTAAAATTCTGCTAGTAAAAAATAATTCAATAAAAATACAGACAATGGGCCAGGTGCAGTGGCTCACACCTGTAATCCCAACACTATGGGAGGCCGAGGTGTGTGGGCTGCCTGAGCTCAGGAGTTCCAGATGAGCCTGAGCAAGAGTAAGACCCCATCTGTACTAAAAAATAGAAAAATTAGACAGGCATTGTGGTGGACACCTTTAGTCCTAGCTACTCGAGAGGCTAAAGCAGGAGGATTACTTGAGCCCAGGAGTTTGAGGTTGCTGTGAGCTGGGCTGGCTTCACAGCACTCTATGCAGGGTGACAGAGTGAGATTCTGTCTCCAAAAAAAAAGGCCAGACATTATTAACTATTGCTATGGTCTGAATGCTTCCTCTCTGAAACTCATATTGGGACTTTGTCCCTGGTGTACCAATATGTATTATTCAGGAGGTTTCGAGGATCAGAGGAGGATGTGGGCTGGGGCCTCAGCAGGGGCAATCTCTCCACCTCAAAATTCCCAGACTCTAGAACTGGAAGAGATAAATTTCTCGTCTTTATGAATTACCCAGCCTCAGGTACTCAGTTGTAGCAATGGAAAATGAACTGAATCTGTTCTGTTGTATCTCATAAGCTGCTTTTCCAAAACACTACAAAGAATCAAATAAGCTTACAAGAAAGTAACATTCGCCTCAATAAGTCTCAGGTGCAAAGAGTTCTCTCTCTGGTACTAAAGAGAAAACTCTGCCTATGTTTGGCACAGCCTCACTCCACAGCAAGACGATCAGCACTCCTGTCACTCTGCAAAGCAGCACCTGCCTGGCTGTCCCTGGATCACAGCAGGCAGAGGAGAGGACCCGCCAAGAGTCAGGCCTCAACTGATGGTATAACACTCACTGAGCAAAGCTTTTCTCTGCTTCAAATTTTAAAATTCCAAAGAACTTACAACATCATTGCCAGAGTCCTCTGCTAAACGACTAACTCTGAAAAACAATCTGAAATAAGATCATGGAAATGCTATCTGCCTCCACAAAATAAATGCTGGATGCAAACTGCTGGAGTATCATTTTTACTTTCAGTAAAGACAAAAGAAAATTCCCACAGCAGCCATTTCCCACAAATCCAACCACACAGGGCAGATGTCCCACGACCCTGCCTGAGTGGAGGAACAGCAGAGCAGCCACGGGCCTCCCACTCCTGCAGCACACAGATGGCAACACTGTGACCTCAGTGTGTATGCCTCCTTGTCCTGACCTGTCCAGGCTGACCCCACTCCGACCCTGGCTACTGGTCAGAATTGTTATTAACCTTTCAACTGTGAACACCTGCAGGTGTTCAAACAAGATGTTCCCTTGCTTCGACAGAGCCTGCAGGCATCATTCATTTTGCAAATAAAAACTGGACTGCCCACCGGTGTTACTGTCATGTTACCTGGACTCAAGTCTGTGGGCACCTCAAGTTCCGCCTGCAATAATCTGCATACACAGTGGATTCTAGTATGCATTAATAATGAGCATAGAAAGTTTGAAGAGTCATCAAATTCGGAAGACTCAATCATTGTTGGACAATTTGGATATAGCGGCAGCTTTATAAATACTTCTCACAAAAAACAAACTGTGAAGTGCCTAGAATCTGATTTGGAAAATGAAAAGTATAGAATCTATTGCAAACTTAAATGTTTATTAATATGGCAAAGCCATATTTCATATTAAATTTTTGCCTGTATATTACTTTTTTTATAAAAACAAATATTAAATAATGAAACTGAAACCCACTTGTATGAATTATCTTGATTAGGAAGAAACCAAAGTGTGCCCAGAGGAAAGGACTGGCCTCGGGTACTAACGGTCACTGTGGCCGCTTTTCGGCCAGCACCTGCTCTGAGCAGCCTCTCAGCTCAGCAGTTCCACCACAGAGGCTGCTGTCCTCCTCTTCTGCTCCCCCCCCTACAGGACCCAGAGTCACTTCCCAGCACCTGTGCCCAAGTCTCAGTGCAGCAACCTCTCAATGCACACACTCTGCTGAGGCCAAGAGACTTTAACTCCCTCTCCTGTAAAAGCTGCAAAACCCTGAGAACAAAGTGTCACAGACACTAAAGTGCCTGCATATATTCTTTAAAAAGCAGGGTCACCCCACAGGCCAGAGGGGCAGTGGCACAGTCAGTGCTGGCTGCAGCCTGGGACTATTGGTGCGTACCACACCTACCTCAGCACCATATATATTAATTACTTGATAAAAACATCTATAATGAATAAACTGCACATATGAAATTCTAAGGAACTACACATCATAAATCTTTCTTTTTTTGAAGACTGTCTCCCTCCATAGAGTGTCGTGGCATCATCGTAGTTCACAGCAACCTCAGACTCCCAGGCTCAAGTGACCATCCTGCCTCAGCCTCCACAGTACCTGAAACTACAGGTGGCCACAATGCCTGGCTAGTTTTTCTATTTTTCGTAGAGATGAGGTCTCACTCTGGGTCAGACTGGTCTCAAACCCCTGAACTCAGGCAATCCACACATCTCAGCCTCCCATCCAGAGTGCTAAGATTATAGGCATGAGCTATCTATCACACTTGGCTCATAAATCTTATAACATTTAAACAAGTATAGGACCACACAGATGTGTGTTTGTTACCTGCATCTGCCAATGTTGGCACTTTCAGGAACTCAGTTTCCCTACTGGACGGTGGGGTCGGGAAGGACAGCCTCCCAGGAGTACCCAGGACGTGGAGTCCAGCATGTCTTCATCCACACTAAGCACTCCTCGCTGTCATGGGTTGCCTTCTTGTAAGTCAGGGAGGTCTGTCTGTTGTCTGCCGGTGCTCCAGGAAGGTGTGAGCCTGAGCTGCCTGTTGGGTCATGCACGCTTATTGCCATTTTCACACCCCATCAAGGCCAGAAGTCTCTCCCTATCGCTGCATCCGTGTGTGGAGCTGGCTAGGGCTCTGGCTGCCTGGCAGCAGGGGGTTCTGGGCCACCAGCTCCTCACATCTCTCTCTAGAGGGGATCGAGTCCAGCTGCAGCCTGGGACTATCGGTGCGTACCTACCACACCTCAGCTCACCAGAGCTGAGCCGGTCCAGCGGCCAGCATACAGTGGGCACCCAAAGTGCTCCAGCCAGCTGTGCTGCTGCCTCTGCATGAAAATCCACGAACCAGTCTCAGACTCCAGCACCTCGTAAGGCACCTGCTTCTACCTGTGGGTCTGAAACCCACTCTGGATGTGCAGTGGACCCTGTGCTTACCCTAAACCACTACCACTGCACCCTCCTGCAGGGCCACCAAGGCGGCACCCTAGCACACACAGAGCTGCTCCAGTGAGGAGGTCCCAGGGAGCTGAAGGGAGACACCCCAGACCTACCACGTGTTTCAGGGTCAGCCCAGCCATGGGGCAGGGAGCTGTCTCATGCAGGGCAGGTGACCACTTCATCAAAATTCAACTTAGAAATTCCTCTTACGTTTCACAGTTGCATCTCCAGGAGTTATCTTCTTTAGTTATAATAAAAATCTCTAAAACCTGCTGAAAAATGCCAGCACTATCAGAAAGCTCTGCCCACTGGGAGGACACCACAGCTCTGCCCTTCTTCTCTCTCCTGAAGCACCAACCGGTAAAAGATCACCTCCAAACTTGGGACCACACTTTACAGAGCTAAGAGCCTACAGAGCTAGGGGAGCAGAAAGCAGAAAGACTTGGGAGAGGGACACTAACACCAAAGGCCGCCTGGCTCCAGATAAGCCCATCAGCACCATGTGCCTTGGCAGCTCTCACAGGGAGGGGCAATGACAGATGAGAGAGGCGGGCCCGTGAGGACCCTGGTGGACATGGTGCTGATTCTGGGACAGGCAGGAGGCAGTGCTCGAGTGCTCTGCAGCACTCCCATTAAATACACCACAAGCTGTGTTAAAGGATGCAACTCTAACACAAGATCCAGTTCTTTGCCCAATTTAACATGTGGCATGACAAATATGAGTTAACTAAGGAATATTTGTTTTAATCATTTGAATGCCAACTCCCTTCTTCTTCCCTCCAGACCATGAGACTCAAGCTGTGTTCTAGGACCCCAGACCACAGCCTGCTAGGGACGACGAGCTCTGTCTCCAGAGTCAACCCTCAGGGCACCCTGCAGCCAGAAGAAGCAAAACCAAACCTGAGGGAAAGAAAAGGGATAAGTTCTATTTAGAATGAAACGTAAAATGTATAGTCATGAAACACAGCACAGTGGACAAAGAAGCCTTGTATGTTTGATAAATACAAGTCAGAAAAACACATTTGTATTTTATTAAAAATGAATAATATGGCCAGGTGCAGTGGCTCACACCTGTAATCCCAGCACTCTGGGAGTCTGAGGCAGGTGGATAGCTTGAGTTCACAGGTTCTTCGAGACCAGCCTGTACAAAAAGGGAGATCCCATCTCTACTAAAAATAGAAAAACTGAGGCAAGAGAATCACTTGAGCCCAAGAGTTAGAAGTTGTTCTAAGCTAATGATGCCACGGCACTCTACCCAGGGTGACAGCTTGAGAAATCTGTCTCAAAAGAAAAATAACAATTAATTAAAAATAAATAATATTTCCAGATGAAGAATTCTGATCAGAAATATACCGATTTTCATTCAAAGTTTCTTCCCCTGCACTATCTGAAACATTTGCTAGATTTATCCTGTATGTAACTTGGCAATGCATACAAATTTGCTATTTATGCTTATATGACAGCCAAAGATCAAAATTTAATCTTAAAAAGTTTTAAAATATCTCAAAGAAAAACTTAATTCACAATTCTGTATCCAGAATTTAGGGAAAACAACCCAAATTTTCTCTCCATTCAATTAAATGCAGATGCAATCTCAGCCAAGCCTGGCTCACTGTCCACACGCATTTCACACACCCACACCCTCCTTTCTACTTGTTCCCCCAAGTCCACCTTTAAAACATGCATGCACATGTACACACACACACACACACACACACACCCTGCAGCAGACTGGGAAACAGGCCACAGATCCCAGGACTTGTCCCGAGGTTTATAGTATTGAAAGGGGAAGCTCCTTTCTCCAGTCCCAGGGTTCCCACCTGTGCCTCATGGAAATCTGGGCACCGCATGGGAAAGCCTGGGCTGGGCTAAGAAAAGAGGGACACCGCCCCCTCCCCAGCCCACCAGCTGGTTATAGTTTCCCAGGAACTCCAGGCACAGCTAGCAGAAAACCATGAAGGCAAAAGAAAAGCTAAGAAAAGTAGTAAATAAGCCACTGTCTCCTTCTGATGATGTGCTGGGTGGTTCTGTTACAGTCACAGGTGACCCAAACACGCTCTTCCCAATAAAAACTACGGAAACTCAAAAAGTATAACATGAGACGCTACTTAAACATATTTAACTCTGAACACAGCTTAGCCTTTTAATGGCCACTGAGCGTGGCCACCTGACCAGATCCTCAGCACACACTATTTCCCTGTGAGACTATAAACACCAGCAGAATTCCAGTTCTGTCTGGGCTCCAAGAAATAAAAGCCTTGGTTGGCAGACGCTCTCACACTGCACACAGGGTGGCAAGCTCGCTGTGCCTGTGGGATGCGTGAATCCCTCCCACTTCAGAGCCACCACAAGGTTTCCGGCCACGAGCCTTCCAGCGGAGCTGACACTGCAGGGGATGTGGCCAGGGCTCTGTCCACAGCAGGGACCCTGATGGGTGCTCAGGAAAGGGCCCTACTCAGCAGTGTTCCCAGACACACTGCACACTACTGCTCACATGGGATTTTGAATTAAAACCAGTTACACTTGAGAGAAATGACATTAAAATGGCAAATTTCCTCTCAACCTGCTTCCTTTCTGTACCCCTGCAGAAGCTGACAGGAAGCCCCAAGTTCAGGCTCCGCAAGGGAAGAGAGGTTCCGTGCCCAACACAGTTCTCAAACAGACCAAATCCTGACATGCTCAGTCCACACGTGTTTTCAAAGCCGTTTTATGTAGCATTTTCTTTTGCTCTCAATTTAATTTCTTGCTCTAAAGCAAAATGTAGGGCAATAAAAAACAGAACAGGGAGGTCGTGGGACCATGATGGAAAAATCTCATGTAGCCTGCGGTAAAGAGATGAACTCAATCCAGAGGGAGGCAGCTGGCTGGATGCTCTTCCTGGGCACCATTCCTCCCCCAACAAGCCCAGGGTGGCCCCTAGATGAACATGTCACTGTTAGGCCTTGTCCTGACTGACCACCTGCCCGTGAACAGGCACAGCAACTAGGGTGAAGCACACACAGCCAACTGCAAGAAGTTCTACAGAAACGCTGGAGCTCATTCATCTCCAGACAAGAGGCAGAGTGACACTCTATTCTGAGGTGTGTGTTCTGGGGACATGAAGACACACACCCACACAGAACTCTGTGTCTACGTCCACAGCAGCACTATTCTCAAGAGGCAGAAAGAGAAAACCACTCAGATGAATGAGACTTGCGATGGACGAGCACATGGTGATCGGTCCATACCATGAGTGTGACTCGGCGCAAGAAGGGCCACCGCACTGACACCTGACCCAGCCTGGAGAACATGGCCCTCGGGAGAAGACGACCAGATACCGAACACCACACACTGTTCCGTTTACTGGTAATATCCAGGATAAGCAAATAAATGTATAGGGACAGAAAACAGATCCTGGTTGCCAGGGCAGGGGGAGGGGCCCTTGTGGTGATGACAATGTGTCCCTGCTTTGCAGTGCTGGGCACAGAAGCTGCACAGGCGACAGACAGCACAGAGCTAGATGCAGGCACCTACACTGGAACCCACTGTGCTGTGCGCTATGCACACAGGGATTGTTCTATGTTACTTTTCCACTTGCATGTGAGCTACTACTATGTTAAGAACACAAAAACCAAACTCAGCAGGGCCCAGCCCAGCTCAAGACCCCAGCTGCAGGCTAGGCACCTGTAGCTCAGTGAGTAGGGTGGTGGCAACATACACTGAGGCTGGTGGGTTCAAGCCCAGCCTGGGCAAGCTAAACAACAATGACAACTGCAACAAAAAAATAGCAGGGCATTGTGGTGGGTGCCTATAGTTCCAGCTACTTGGGAGGCTGAGGCAAAAGAATCACTTAGGCCCAAGAGTTCGAGGTTGCTGTGAGCTGTGACGCCCCAGCAAAACTCTGTCTCAAAACAAACAAACAAAAACAGCTTCAGGACAGAAGCCCAGAAGACTGGAGGCCTGTCAGACTCCAAGCCCATCCCACACTCTCAAGAGACAACAGCAACACAGCACTCCAGACTCAGAACTCCCACGGGAAGCACATGTGTCCAGGACTTCAGGGAGGAAGGTGAGTGACTCCAGTCAAATGTGGTGGGAACTGCTTGACAGAAAGGGGCCAGAATTAGACCAGGTTTCTTCCATGCCATGAGTGGAGGGCCCGGCTCCTCTGGGGACCCAGTGAAGAGGACCCTGCCCTCCAGGGTGGCCACCACACAGCCATGCAGAACCCACACTTCCCTAGTGTGGGAAAGTCCAGCAACATCTTCAGCCCAGGGTGGACCCTCCCCAGAGGTGATGCCCAGAAGCCTTGAAGCAAATTCCTCCCACTAAGCCAGTGATTCTCAACTTTCCTAATGCCACGACCCTTTAATACAGGGTTTATTTTCATTGCTACTTCGAAAATAACTTTATGGTTGAGAGTCACCACAACGTGAGGAACTACAGTAAAGGGTCTTTGGCATTAGGAAGGTTGAGAACCACTGCACTAAGCCGAGAGGACACAAGAGGGAAGTTCAGTCACCAGCACACCCTCCTCCTGGTAGTGCTAAGGAGACAGTTCCAGCAGTGACCTCCAAGGCCAAAGACAATTGTGCTCACTCCCCCAGGTCCCCAGGGAAGTGAGGCACACCCTACCTGGCCGCACCCTCCACTGTGGGGCCCAAACATGGACTCAGCTTCACCCAACCTGACTGTCATGTGGAGGACGGTGTTCGCGATGATGGCAGATAACTGCCGGCCCCCACCAATGCCAGACGCCCACGACCTATAGGCCAGTGTCCCCAAGGCCCATACCTGCTATGGCAGACCAGACCAGACATGAGGAAGGGCCCACAGAGGTCACAGGACACCCATGGCTTAGTCCCATGCTTCAGCTTCCCTATTTTAGAAAAATATATTTGTAATGATGTTATCAGCCATCCCAAAAACAAACAAAAAAACCCTCACTTCTGTGAAAAACTGCCACAAGTGCTTTGATCCTCAGAAGGGACAGGACAAGCAGCACATGGTAAGACTAAGAGTCCCCCACACCGCAGCACGGATGTCCGTCCTGGCCCAAGCAATGCAGCCACTGCAGGACGCCTGTGGGTACAGGCCCACCCTGCCCTGCGCTTTGAGGACAGTGGCCTGCAGGCCTGCAGGGACAGAGGCAGAATACTGCTGTGTTAACAACCACCACTGAAGAGAAGAACGGAGTCAAAGAAGTCCAGCTGTTAAGAGATGCTGATAAAAACCTCATATCTGACATTACTTAAAAATACTAAAATTACTACTTTTTAAAGAAAGAAAGATTTGAAAAACTTTTCAAAAACACAAATGAGCAAGAGAAAGAGACAGATTAAAAGCTGCAAAATGCTGAAACTGCACAGAGACCACTCCCTCGGGTTTGTAAATGTTTGCAAACACTCACCATGGAAGTTCAGACAAAATTTTAAGTGTCCTCTGTTGAGTCAGAAAGTCCCCAACTTGGCTCGGCGCCTGTGGCCCAATCGGCTAAGGTGCCAGCCACATACACCTAAGGTAGTTGAGTTCGAATCCCCAGCCCAGGCCCGCCAAACAACAATGATGGCTGCAACCAAAAAAAAAAAAAAAAATGGCCAGGCGTTGTGGCGGGCGCCTGTGGTCCCAGCTACTTGGGAGGCGGAGGTAGGAGACTCGCTTGAGCCCAGGAGTTGGAGGTTGCTATGAGCTGTGATGCCATGGCACTCTACTCAGGGGGATAGGCTTGAGGATCTGTCTAAAAAAAAAAAAAAAAAGAAAAAGAAAGTCCCCATCTTAAGGCTTGTGTACACTCATTTTCCATAGTCCACACTCAACAAGCCACAACGTCCACCCATCCCTGGACACTGCCCTGTACGACCCTGTGCACAGCAGAGTGACAAGCCCAGGTGCATAGGACTCCTGCCTGAGGAGCCACAGCAGAAGCTCCACAAGGAATTTTCAAGTCCTGGCAAGTGGTCTTCTGCCCTGAAGGTCACTGCCCTGAAGACTCTGTCTAGTAATGTGCTCCTAGGGGTGGCCCCAGTGAAAAAGAAATAAAAAGGGCCCTAAGGTTATCCAGTCCCACTGGGAAGTTAAGGGAATTCCCCAAAATCATGCAGCAAGGGAACAGCTGAACTTGGACAAAAAAAAGACATACCCAAATTCATTCCACAGCAGATGGAGGCTCTGGGGTAAGGGACACCATGCATGACAGCCGCATGAAGCCCAGGCTGACAGTTCACAGGCTGCTATCCACACACAAAGATCAATTCCAAACCCACATGTTTAACCTGGGAGAAAACACACACACGGCAAATTGTGTAGCCACAAGAAGTGCCATGCTCTGCACTGTAGATGGCTGCAGCAGGCCACTTGCAACTCAGTGTCAGCTGAAACCAGCCTTTCCAAAGAAAACACTGACCTGTGAATGAGACCAGCATCACAGTTCACCTCCGCATGAGCTGCCACACTCTGCAAAACCCAAGCACTATGTGACTCTAACACACGGGACCACCCATGTATGAAGCACACACCCCACACCCGTCTCTCCTGCTGCCCAGGACTACTTGGCACATGTCTGTGCATAGCCACAAGGCCAGCAGACACTACATTTGCTTCAGAAAACTCTCAAGACAGAGAAGTGGGGTTGAGTCTTGGCAGGTACATTTCTCCCTTTGAGAAATGAAGTGGGCTGGGGCCTTGGGCCAATCGGCTTCTACCCAAAGGCCTGGTAGCCACAACACCATCAGGAGCGGTGTCCTCTCCTGATAGATGCTAATGCCACACAAGAAAAGGAAAGTCACCATATGAAAACGTAAAAGTAAAAGGAAGGAGAAGGCTCTAAAGTTGGAAATTTTTTTTTTTTTTTGAGACAGAGCCTCAAGCTATCCCCCTGGGTAGAGTGCCATGGCATCACAGCTCATAGCAACCTCTAACTCCTGGGCTCAAGCGAGTCTCCTGCCTCAGCCTCCCAAGTAGCTGGGACCACAGGCGCC
>CAUYQV010144559.1:0-21254 GCA_963574575.1 Galagoides demidoff | reverse complement strand
CCCCTAGGATTCTTGGGTCCACACATATACCCCTGGAATCCTGGGTCCACACACACCTCTAGGATTCCTGGTTCCACACATATACCCCTAGGATTCCTGGGTCCACACACACTCCCCTAGGATTCCTGGGTCCACACATATATCCCTAGGATTCCTGGGTCCATACACACTCCCCTAGGATTCCTGGGTCCATACACACTCCCCTAGGATTCCTGGGTCCACACATATACCCCTAGGATTCCTGGGTCCACACACGCTCCCCTAGGATTCCTGGGTCCACACACACACACCTAGGATTCCTGGGTCCACACACACACACCTAGGATTCCTGAGTATACACACACCCCCCTAGGATTGCTGGTCCACACACACCCCTAGGATTCCTGGGCCCACACATATACCCCCAGGATTCCTAGATCTATACAAATACACACCATAGGATTCCTGGTACACACACAGACACACACCACTAGTAATCCTAGTCCACACATACACACATGCCACCGCCATCTCCCAGATTCCTGTGTGCACATCTCCCCAGGATTTGGGGTTCCCAGCAAAGCAGACATTTATTTATCCATTTATTTATGGACCATGGATAGCTACTAAAGATGTCCTGGCTGGAGGAAAACTCTCTTAAAGTTTTATTCACTGTAAATCCAGCTCAGTCTTCCCATTTCACACATCTGTAAAGCTCTGCTTTCAGTGCCAGCCCTCTGGTGGAAATCCTTTTTAATTATACCTAATGAAGCACATATTCAATGCAAAGATGTGATTTTTTTTTAAGAGATAGGATCTCTCTGTGTCACTCAGAATAGAGGGCCATGGCATTCATTATCTTAGCTCACAGCAACTTCAAACTCCCAGGCTCAAGCCACCCACTTACCCTGGCCTCTCAGTAGCTGAGAGTATAGGTGCCTACCACCATGCCCAGCTAGTTTTTCTATTTTTTGTAGCGATGGGGTTTCACTATGTTGCCCAGGCTGGTCTGGAACCTCTGACCTCAGGCAGTCCCCCTGCCTCAGCCTCCCACGGTATGCAGAAGACCAGCGGGGGCCTCCGCCTTTGGGCCTGCTCTCTCCTTTTAATTCTCAGATGATGACAAACAAAATACTTTGAGTCGCTTTCTAATAAATGTGCTTACTCAATTCTTTCTCTCTGCAAAATACGGTTTGTCTAGTTTTGTGATATCAGGTATTTTTTTTAAATAATAATTATTATTATTTATTTTTGCAGTTTTCAGCCAGAGCTGGATTTGAACCTGCCACCTCTTGTACATGGGGCCTGCGCCCTACTCCTTTGAGCCACAGGTGCCACCCTTTAATTATTTTCTTAAGTCAGTTAAGCTTGTTCTCCTTTTATGCCTTGTCCAGTGGAACTTGCCTGTGTGGAGCCTTGACTTGGGAACCTAAGGACAGCTCCTAGCAGCAGGCGAGTGTCAGTGCCAAGGCCTGGGGCAAGGCCTACAGTGTGACCCTGGAACATCAGTGAGGGTCCAGGGCGAGGCACACACCTGGACGCTGCGGTCGAGCTGCACTGACCTCTGCTGGCCATCAGCGGAAAGGCCCCAGGCTCTGATGGGAAAGGCCAGGGGCAGGGCATGGCCTGTTTTCTTTGGGAGTTGAAGGCATACACCACCAGAGGAATATAAAGTGTGAATAAAATAATAAATGTTAATAATAACATCATTATTTACTTTTAATTTTAATAATCCAGAAGAATAAAGCATGATTTCCCTTTAGCAAAGCCAAATCTTCTTAAGGGGAAAGATTAGAGCAGCTCTCTCCACAGTAGAATTTTTCAAATAGATTTTTAAAGGAAAAAGTAGAAGAGGAAAAGTCACAGCTCTGTGTCAGCCAGGAGGCGCGTCCCTCCTGAACATGCCTTGTGCCTTCATAGGAAGCAGGTGTTCAGTGCTTATTTCTGAAAAAATGTGTTTTTTACTAAGTGTGTGACAAAATTAAAATAATGAAATGGGTAATTCAGAATGCAGAAATTCAGAAAGTCCAAATGATGAGATAAATTGCATAACAGAAAGCAATTATTCCTTGTGTTTGCAGAGATACACTAAACACATGATCGTCCCTTGGAGTTTAACCACGGCAACAACTCAGCCATGGGGCTCAGAGGAGTGCTGGGTCCACACTTTAAGTTTCAACCAAAGTCCAACATGGCTGCTGTATGATGCAGCTGACAGGTGCTGGACCTGCCCAGTAACATGTCTCTGTCTGTGTGTCCCTCCCTGTGACACCAAACACAATGTGAAACTGTACTGCAAACTTTATCTTAGAAGATGCAAAGTTAGCCTCCACACTGGCTGCACACTCTAGGAACAACTTTACTGTTCTTAATTTAACGAACTTCATCCCAAGGTAACTACCCCAGATGCTGAGCTCAGCACACCAAAGCACGGGCTTCTATTCACACCTCTCTGACAGGCAAGCGGATGGCATTACAGGAGGTAGGTGGACGTCCAGGGTTTACTCTCCAGCCCTAAGGGAGCTTCAACTCCTGGCCTTGCCCACACGGCCTCCAGGGCTGGCCCAGGCTCTCTCCTCCAGAGGCTGGACAGCACTTGCTTCCTCCAAGAAGCCCTCCTGACTGCCCACTCTGCCCAAGTGCCCCAGCCCCTGTGTCCATGGTCAGCACTGCACTGCCTGCCGGCCACCTCGGTGGCTCCCTCTAGTCACTGCTGAGGCTGACACAGCACCTGACACTGCCAGGCATTTGAGAAAAGCAGACTCTGCAGATGTTGAAGCCCAGGGCTTTCGTGTCTCCTCTGACACCTCCCGTGCCTGACAGTTATCTGTGTCTTCAAGCTGATGTGACAAAATTACTCACTTTCATCACTTAAAACTTTACCTCGCCCCATCCCCGACTCTTCTGTTGTGTACCTTTGCAGACATCACAAGTGGCAAGAAATGCAGTGAAGAGGAAATTGAGCACAGCACGAGCTGCTGAGCTATGTGTGCAGGGCTCCCAGTGGGGCCATGGCCCTGACACCAGACGTGTCTCCACAGGCAGTGCTGGCTTCAGTGAATGGAGGACATAGGCAATGGGCTCCCAGTGGGGCCATGGCCCTGACACCAGAGGTGTCTCCACAGGCAGCGCTGGCTTCAGTGAACAGAGGACACGGGCACTGGGGGGCCATGGCCCTGACACCAGAGGCGTCCCCACAGGCAGTGCTGGCTTCAGTGAAAGGAGGACACGGGCACTGGGGGGTCATGGCCCTGACACCAGAGGCATCCCCACAGGCAGCGCTGGCTTCAGTGAACGGAGGACACGGGCACTGGGGGGTCATGGCCCTGACACCAGAGGCGTCCCCACAGGCAGCGCTGGCTTCAGTGAACGGAGGACACGGGCACTGGGGGGCCATGGCCCTGACACCAGAGGCATCCCCACAGGCAGCGCTGGCTTCAGTGAATGGAGGACATGGGCACTGGGGGGTCATGGCCCTGACACCAGAGGTGTCTCCACAGGCAGCGCTGGCCTCAGTGAAGGGAGGACACGGGCACTGGGGGGTCATAGCCGTGACACCAGACGTGTCTCCACAGGCAGCGCTGGCCTCAGTGAAGGGAGGATGCAGACTGGGTGGCAGACAATAGCGCAGCTATGACCGGACTCGCCAGGCCCCACCATAGGTACTCTTGGAGGTAGCAGGGCCTACAGTAACCTGCTGTTTGTGCAGGGCCAGCCCAGATCTGCCCCATGCAACAGGTGTGTGCAGGAACACATGGCCTGTAGAGGAGTACATCGTCACCTCAGACTGTGGACGGACAATTTCTAAGGAGACTGAGCTGAGTGGGGGGAGGCCCAAGGCCTCATCCAGGGAAGGAACAGAGAGGCAGATCCTCCTACCCCAGCCTGTGTGCACAGTAGGCACCCAGAGGAGACTCGGGCTGTGTACCATGAAGCACTTATGCACACCCAGGAGCACATCTCTGTGAGCCGCAAGGCCTCTGAGAACAGAGCCACAGGCAGAGCTGGCTGTGCAGAACAGCTCCAGACCTGCCCTGGGGGCCACAGCACCCACACAGAGTACGCAGAATCTGGCACAGAATTTTAAGAACTGAGAATAATGTGGCTTATCCTGAAAGCCTCACAGACTTGGTCTCCCAAGTTCTCTGAAACCGAAGAAGTCAGGGTGCCCTGGCAGCCTCCATGAGGTTGCCTCCATGGCCTGAGCAGCTGGGGGCCCTGGGGGTTGCACCTCAATGTCTCCACATCTTCTGGGGCCACAGGCAGAGCACACACACACTGTGGACCTCTGGCCACCTGCATCTTCAGCACCATTTAAGAAAAACAATAAAAATCACGGACCTCAGCCCTCCAGAACTCCATGTGCTGAACCATGGCCAAGGCCCCCGTGCCCTTTCCACAGCACATCCCCCAACATCAAACGGCAACCTTCTGAGACCCTCAGGTCACAAATTTCACTGCTGAGGCAAGACCTGGGGGCACAAAGGAGGCAACAATCCCTGGGGCCCTCCCCGTCTAACCCTGTCACCCAGATGGCTCCACTCAGATGCAAAGGGGTGACAGGAAGACAGCCTGGGTCGACCACGGCTCCACCAAGGTCCCTCCAGCCCAGCATGTCTCTGAGGCCTCCAGTCCACCTCAACGCAGAGGTCTTGAGCGAGATGAGCCTCTCCAAGCTGCAGTCTGCTCAGTATAAAGAGAACCTTTTTTGCCATGACACCTGGATGCCTTGGGCTGTCCCAGCCTCACTCTGGCAAGAACCTGGGAAGAAGCATCCCTGACCTCTTAGGGAATAGGCCCCTGCCACAATCCACATCCAGCTGGAACCTCAGAATGTGACCACCTGGGACAGAGTCAAGGGTTTCGGGATGAGTTAGCCAAGATTTAGGGTGGCCCCAAATGCAATGGCTGGTGTCATAAGAGAGGAGGACATAGAGAGACAGGTAGAAGCCACGTGGTGATGGCAACCCAGGCACAGGTGCCTGAGGACAGAACGGTGAAAGTGCCCAAGACATCCCATGGGACATGGAGTAAGTAGAGACCCATTCTGGGGTATTTGTGTTACTGTTCTCGGAGCTAACTGATCCGGGACGCAGTGGAAAGCACTTCAGATGAGATGAATAATCTGAAAAGGGAGACTGAGGCTCGCTCGGACACTTAGCCACCACCTATCTTTATTGATTCTCTTATATACTCTAAAACATCTGATAAAAGTTTAAAATATCAAACAGTTAAGACAGCAAAGTAAGATCAGGGAAACCACCATCAACATTCCAATTCAGTACAATCACTGCTGAGTATGTATACAGTTGATACGAATTGAGAACATTTTACTTGGGGCTGAATCACAAAGGTGCCAGGTTGTCTGTTCCCTTGGCCCACTTCCTTAAATTTAAGACTAACAATTATTGTGTTAATGAGGAAAAAGGAGCAAAGTACAAGTGCCCAGTGCCTCAACAGGTGTTCAGCCTCCAGCTACAACCCGGTGTGATCCTCCGGCATATTCTTTTCTAAGAACACTCCTGCTTTTCAGCAGGCCCGGGCACTTTCTCAGATTAAGGGAATTCCATCTTAGGGCCATGTTCCACAGGGAGCACAGGAGGCTAAACTGCCCTGTCTGAGCGTGGGGGGCTGTACCCCTTCAATTTGCCACAAGACCTGGATGCCCCAGGCTCTCTCAGCCTCACTCTGACAAGCTCTTGGGAAGAAGCTGGTTTTCCCCACCTTGGTTTCTCCAGGTGTAAGGGCCAGACCAGCGCCATTTTGTCGTTTACTGCACAAGCTCTGTTAAACCACAGGACCACTCCCTGCTGCCCCCCCCCACCCCCGTTGCACAGCCATCGAGCCGTTGATTTAGTCACCTTAGGCAGACAGCTGCCACAATAGGCAATAAGTATCAGTCCCCTTGAACAGCTGCCATAATAGGCAATAGGTTTCTACTTCCTATTTCAATTCAGGTATTCTCCTTCAACTACCTAATTAGGCTACACCACCTCTAGCCCCAGTTAAGAAATCCCCCACCCCTCACCTGTACCAATGCAAATCCTCCTTTACTAATGAAATCATCAACCACCAATCAAAAGTGTACTCGTACCCGACCCTACCTTCTTGCTTTCTG
This sequence comes from Galagoides demidoff, assembly GCA_963574575.1. Taxonomy (NCBI): domain Eukaryota; kingdom Metazoa; phylum Chordata; class Mammalia; order Primates; family Galagidae; genus Galagoides; species Galagoides demidoff. The sequence continues at coordinate 15,157 of CAUYQV010144559.1, read as the reverse complement.
TACCCCATAAAAACTTCCCCCACCTGGGTTCAAGGCTTGTCCTCGGCTTGCATGCCAGGAGAGTCCAGGCCCGGGCTTCCCAGGCTTGAATAAAGCTCACCTCTTGCTTTTTACATCGGCATGTGTCTCGGATTTGTCTGTTGGAGCCACTTGGGGGAATTTCGGGCACAACACAGGCAAAGCACAGCCCTTCCCCAGAGTGACCCTGACACCAGTGGCAAACCCAACACACACAGCCTGGTCCCAACGTAGCTCTTCTCCCTCTCCCAGTCTCCCCAAGATGCTCAGTGGGGCTCATCCCACACCACGGGTGATGTGCACAGCCCTGAAGTAATGAAGGGTCTGTGGTCACTTCTGGTGCTCTGGGTGCACCTTGGCTAGAGCCACACCCAGGCTGCAGGTCCTGCTGGCTCTTTCACCAGCCTTTGAGACCCCCCCAGGCACCATCTTTCCCCACTGGCCACATCTCCCCTGGCAGCTGCCCAGGCCTGTCCTGTCCTTGGGGGTGTGGTGGTGGGGGTAAGGGAGCCAGAGCTCAGCCAGTCTATGCTCACCAGACCTGCCTAGCGTCCTCCAAACCCTAGAGACTTGTGCAGGAAGGTCCACGTCCTCGCTCTCCTCCAAGGTGGAAGACTCATGCAGCAGGAGCTCTCTCCACAAAAGCCACACCCGAGGCCCTCACCTCGTGCCCTGGGATCCCATGAGGATCTGGGACGGGCTGAGGTTGGCAGAGCTCTGGGCCAGTAGGGCCCTGCTCCAGCCACCTGTGCCCAGGTCTCTCACCCACGTGGCTCCTGGGGACAGGATAATCCAAAGGAATGCTGTGACCCCACCAACCAAAGTGAGCGGCTTCCCTGCTGACATCTAGCTGGGTGCGTAGCCCCCAGCAAGCGACCGACACACATCTATGCTGACACACAACAGTCGTTGGAAGGAACCAGAAGGCCACGAGGCTTCCACCTCAGACAATGGCCAGCAGCGCAAAAGGACCAGGTCCCTGCAGGATCATCAGAGGGGGAGCTGGGCAGAGGGTATGATCCCCAAGAGCACCATGCAGCCATCTTCTAAGGCAACTTTTTCTTTAAAAACATAAGCAATCTGGGAGGCTGAGGAGGGTGGCTCCCTTGAGCTCATGAGTTTGAGATCAGCCCGAGCAAAAGTGAGACCCTGTCTCTACTAAAAATAGAAAAACTGAGTCAAGAGGATTGCTTGAACCCAAGATGGGAGGTTGCTATGAGCTATGACACCACAGCACTCTACCTGGGGCAGCAGAGTCTCTACCTGATACTCTGCCTAAAAAAAAAAAAAAAAAAAAAGGAAAGAAAGAAAGAAAAGAAAAGAAAAGAAAGAAAATTAAAAACCATAAAAAATCTTCCTATAGCAGGTCATGGTTTTAGTCTCCCTGCAAGTGCCGCAGCCCTCACTGGGCCAAGAACCCACTCCCAGGGGACCCTCAGACATGCGTCCCCCAGCAGGACGCGGACCCTCCCCCTCCTGGAATCCCACCTGAGTGCTTTCTCTTCCTCACTCCCTGCCCCACGCCAGCCATGGCACCTATGCACACCACACCTTGGCACTCACCAGAGCTGGGTGAGGAGTCCACAGCAAAGGCGGCACGGGGTATGCATGTCTGGGAATAACACAAGCACATCTTGACCCCAGGACTCCACAATGCTGTGGGCTGACAGGTACTGGCACCTTAAGGTTGTAATTATCTCTGAATACTATCTAAAAATAACTGCTATTTTAGGGCCTAGAGACCAGCGCACTGCCAGGTAACAACAATTTCCTATATCCAGTAGCAAGAAACTTACTTTTTTTATTTTTTTAACAAAAAAGGTCTGTTTCTTCACCAGCTAGGCAGATGCTGGGTGTGAGCACTCTTAGGACTACAGATGAAATAAACATTAGCTCCACATCTGAGATGAGGTCATGTCCACAGCCACCACTGGGACAGTCAATCCCCCTACACACAAGTAGACAGATGCAGCTCCTAGTCTCCTGCAGGTGCAACGCCAACTACAACCAAAGCACTCACTGCCCAGCACCCAGGCAGCAAGGCTGCCCCAGACTACCACTGACTGTCACTGCAATCGGCTATACTCCAAAGAATTACCCGCAAGAAGCACAGCCATGACCCAAGAGGCCATTCCACCTGGCAAAAAGCAGCTGCCAGCCACAGGAGGACACCAGACTCCCCATCTCCTTCATCCTCTGAGCCAGGGGTCCTCAAACTACAGCCTGCGGGCCACATGAGGCCTGCTAAGGACATTTATCTGGCCTGCCAGGTGTTTTTGCCACCACTGCCTGTCCTGCTTAGCAGTCAACTCATCCTAAGACTGCAGTCCAGCCCTCCAACAGCATGAGGGACAGTGAACTGACCCCCTGTTTAAAAAGGCTGAGGACCCCTGCCTGAGCTCTGTACTTGGAATTGGGAGAAGTGAGGGTCAGTCAGCCTGCGCTCGAGGGTGGGCCAGAAAGTGCTGCCCACGGTGCCCACACTACCCACCCAGGCAGGAGAGTCAGAGGCTGGGTGGCCAGGGGTTGCGCTCACATCTGGACTGCGCCTGCTGTGTGACCAGGTGAGTCACACCCCCTTCCTCCTTCCCAGGCTCTTCCTTGGTGACTTCAGGGGAAAGAGATCCAGGTGGTCAGGGCTCTATGATGGCAAAACACAGTCACAGATGCTCACACTTGATGGAGGGCCAAGAACACATGTGTGCACACCTGGTGGAGGACTGAGAACACATGTGTGCACACCTGATGGAGGACTGAGAACATATGTGTGCACACCTGGTAGAGGGCTGAGAACACGTGTGCACCCTTAGTGGAGGGCTGGGAATAAATCTGTGCACACTTAGTGGAGGGCTGAGAACACACGTGTGCACCCTTAATAGAGGGCTGAGAACACACATGTGCACTCTTAGTGGAGGGCTGAGAACGCATGTGTGCACATCTGGTGGAGGGCTGAGAACACATGTGTGTACACTTAGTGGAGGGCTGGGAACACACATGTGCACACCCGGTGGAGGGCTGAGATCACATGTGTGCACATTTATTGGAGGACTGAGAACACACATGTGTACACTTAGTGGAGGGCTGAGAACACACGTGTGCACACCTGGTGGAGGGCTGAGAACACAGGTGTGCATACTTAGTGGAGGGCCAAGAACACAGGTGTGCACACTTAGAGAAGGGCTAGGAATACATGTGTGCACACTCAGTGGAGGGCTGAGAACATATATGTGCAAACTTAATGGGGGGCTAAGAACACACATGTGCACACCTGGTGGAGGGCTGAGAACACATGTGTAGACACTTAGTGGAGGTCTGGGAACACACGTGTGCACACCCTGTGGAGGCCTGGGAACACACGTGTGCACACTTAGTGGAGGGCCAGGAACACACATGTGCACACTTAGTGGAGGACTGAGAACACGTGTGCACACCTGGTAAAGGGCTGAGAATACACATGTGCACACTTCGTGGTGGGCCAAGAACATGTGTGCACACCTGGTGAAGGGTTGAGAACATATGTATGCACACTTAGTGGAGAGCAGGGAACATGCATGTATACTTAGTGGAGGGCTGGGAACACTCATGTGCACACCTAGTGAAAGGCTGAGAACACACATGTGCACACTTAGTGGAAGGCTGGGAATACACGTGTGCACACCTGATGAAGGGCTAAGAACACTCATGTGCACTGAATGGAGGGCAAGGAACATGCATGTACATTAGTGGTGGGCCAGTAACACACGTGTGCACACCTGGTGAAAGGCTGAGAACACATGTGTGCACGCTTTGTGGAGGGCTGGGAACATATGTGTGCATGCCTGGTGAAGGGCTGAGAACATAAGTGTGCACACTTAGTAGAGGGCAGTGAACATGCGTGTACACTTAGTGGAGGGCCGGGAACACATGTGTGCACACCTGATGAAGGGCTGAGAACACAGGTGTGCATACTTAGTGGAGGGCAGGGAACACACGTGTTCACACTTAGTGGAGGGCTGAGAACACAGGTGTGCACAGTTAGTGGAGGGCTTGGAACATGTGTGTACCCAGTTAGTGGGGGGCAGGGAACACACGTGTTCACACTTAGTGGAGGGCTGAGAACACAGGTGTTCACACTTAGTGGAGGGCTGAGAACACAGGTATGCACAGTTAGTGGAGGGCTTGGAACATGTGTGTACCCAGTTAGTGGGGGGCTGGGAACACACGTGTGCACACCTGGTGGAGGGCTGGGAGTACATGTGTGCATCCAGCACACCTCCTGCTGGCACACTTTAGGTCATTTTCCTCCCCACAACAACTCCCTTCCCTCTCACCACAAAGCAACCTTGATTTGCTGATAGGTGCCAGTGGATTAAAGGCCTATTGGAGATTTACAGCAAGAAAGACTGACTTTCAACACAAGTTTTGTTTAGGATCAAAAATGACCCTTTGTATCTTGTTTGTTATGAGTTGTATGAGTTAGGAGAACTAAGAGGGATGATTCAGTTGTGTATAAATTCCCTATGCAGCTTACTCAGCATCTGAGCCTAAATACAGACAAAAACAAAACATTGTCTTTAAGCAAATAAAATGCACTGCACCTAGTATGGCATCTAACTGGCAGACTCCTCTTCTTGACTAGGACACTGGCCACTGGCCACTCTGGGACTAAAGCTAACAAATGGGTGAGGGTCTATCCTTTGGCCTCTCCAGAACCCAGCAAGGGCAGGATACCCCTCAGGAAAGCCTGCTCGGGCAGGCCCCATGGTGACCACCGTGGACAAGCTCATCCCTCTTCCTAGAAGAAGCTCCATCAGAAGACACCTACAAGCCAGAGACAGGGACTGCACCTGGGTCATCTGTGGAACTGGGAATGTCTGCCTGCCCTGTGAGTCTCAGTGACCCTACAGGCAGAGGGACACAGAGCCACACCTTGGCCCGACTACCCTGAAACACAGAAGCCAGAAGCGAGCAGGGACCACAACAAGCCTGAAGGGCACAGAACATCATGTGCTTCCCAATGACAGGAGTTCGGTGCCAAGCCCTGAATGGCCCAAAGCAGAGCTTGACAGGGAGGCAATGTCTACCCTGCCGCACCCTCACCTGACACACCACAGACAAGGACCACAGCGCTGAACCATGGCGCTAAGACAAAGGAAGCCACGGGGAGGGTCCACCAGAGAGAAATTAAGGAGCAAAACCAGGAGCGGAGCACACACAGGGAGGAAAGATTCAGGTGCACAGGGCTGTCAACAACGGCTATTCACTCCTCCTAGAAGAAAAGAAATAGCCTTAAAATAGAATCCCATCACACCTTCCTGCACCAAATCTCGCTACAGTAATTACATCTGTGAGAAAGAGAACTGTGAGAGAAATTAGGTGTTCTCTGGGCTCAGCTGTGAGTAATCCATGGGACCCCCACTGAGAATTCCCATTACAAGGCCTGCATGTGAGTGGAGGCAGCTCCACCTTGGCCCACAGAGCCGTGCACGAAGCTCCTGGCGTGTAATTGTCTGCATCGTGCAGCCCCCTGCCAAGTCCACATCAATATGGCCAATTCTTTGAGGCTCCACCTAGCGCTTGCGCTGTGTTGGGGGCAGAGGCACCCACCATGAGAGCCTTTCAGTGACTTTCCATCCTTCAAACCCGTCACACTAATTGAATGAACCAACTTGTTGGAAGGAAAATGTTACTAGTCATCCACAAGAGAGGGGCGGGGAGGGAGCCCCGCTCCAGACTGAATGTGCAGTAAAATTAATGGAGCCGCTCCCGTCCTCAGTAACAGGAGCTGGGCGAGCCGTGGTGATAAAACCAGTTTTCCTTTCCAACCCAGCACATGACCAGGAATCATACCTTCAGCTTCATGTCTCCAAGTCATTTTTGCTCATCTTCCCTGGCAAAGAGCTGTACACTAACACACGGGAGGCAGACAGCACCAGCCTCCCGCAGACCAGGGAGGACACACCTCCTCTCTCTGGGCAAACAGCACTGGCTTCACCCCAGGGTGGGGGGTGCTTCCCAGGCCCCACCTGGAAGGGGCTGCAAACCACCTGGGACCTGAGACAGCCCAGGCGCCCAGGTCCCCCCTCCCCAGGATTCTAAGTCGCTAATTTTTGAGACGCTCCCCTGCTGATGAGGTGTATAAGAAGGGCGTGGGCCTCTGGGCCTACTGGGGACAAAACACCTGCTGCAGGCCCAGGCCAGTTTTCTGAGGACGCCTTGAACCCACAGAGCATCCACCACTGCCTGCCAGGAGGAAGCTCCCTGCAGGCCCTCAGCAGAGGCTCTCTCTGGCCGTCCGCTTTTCCTCCTCCTTGGATTGGTAAATGCAGAAGTTAGGTCCTTAAGGAGAAAAATTTAAGGGCATACCCTGTGGCTCAAAGGAGTAAGGCACCGGCCCCATATGCCGGAGGTGGCGGGTTCAAACCCAGCCCCAGTCAAAAACTACAAAAAATAAAATCGTAATCAGGGTGATTTAGCCCAAGTCACTAAGAAAGGACCTCAGAGAAGTTTATAGATGGTCTCTCCAAAGTTTCCAGAAGCAGAGTGTTAGCCAGAGGCCAAGTATTCCTGTGCTCTCTCTGGCCAGTGCCCCACATCCTGGGCAGCCTCTGTCATCCACCCTCAAAAGCACATCAGGCAGCAGACACCCTTGTCCTGCCTCCTTCTGGGAACCCAGCCTCCCACCAGCTCTCTCCTCCTCCACATCCATCCTAGCCCAGAGTCCCACCCAGCTCTCTCCTCCACATCTCTCCTGGCCCAGCGTCCCACCTGGCTCTCTCCTCCTCCACGTCCATCCTGGCCCAGTGTCCCACCTGCCTCTCTCCTCCTCCATGTCCACCCTTACCCAGCGTCCCACCCAGCTCTCTCCTCCATGTCTCTCCTGGCCCAGCATCCCACCTGCCTCTCTCCTCCACCACGTCCATCCTGGCCCAGTGTCCTACCTGGGTCTCTCCTCCTCCACATCCATCCTCACCCAGCGACCCACCTGGCTTTCTCCTCCTCCATGTTCAATTTCAGGAGTTACTTTCAGAAACAGTAAATCGGATATGTCATTGTCCCCAAAACCTGCCTATGCAAGGGGATCAGGAAGACTCCCCATACACAGTCTTACCTGGAGGGGCTACCTGAGGCAGGAATCTGAATTTGGTTTCATTGAATAATCAGCCAGATTGGGACAGCTGCTGGTACGTGGCTATATTAGGCAGTCCTTGTGTTTCCGGGTGCATCCCACACAGATGAGTTACCAAAGTCCAGACACACCTCGGGTGCCTCAGCGTTTTACCTGAGCAGATGCGTGCAGCAGAGTTCACCGAGGGCCACATAGTGACAGCTGTGCATCATGATCAGAGGCCATGTGGGCAATCGGCCATGGAGCCCCTGCACCCAGCTCGCACACAGAGCAAAGCGAGTGCTGGGTTTCCTCTCCATCTCCCAGTGGTAACTGCACACATGATACTTCACAGGAATGGATTGTTGAAAGATTATGACAGGTGATGATGCTGGACATGGGGCCTGAGCTGAAGACCAGGTGGCCATCGCAGAGCCGCTGACTGCGGAGAGACCCACTAACTATGGAGAGAGCTGCTGACTGTGGAGAGAGCACACTGACCACAGAGAGAGGCACTGACCATGGAGAGAGCCACTGACCAAAGAGAGAGGACACTGACTGCAGAGAGAGCATACTGACCACAGAGAGAGCTGCTGACTGCAGAGAGGGGATCCTGACTGTGGAGAGAGCGCACTCACCACAGAGAGAGCCGCTGATCATGGAGAGAGCTGCTGACCATGGAGAGAGCACGCTGACCATGGAGAGAGCGTGCTGACCACAGAGACAGCTTGCTGACAGAGGAGAGAGTGCACTGACCGTGAAGAGAGCCGCTGACCACGGAAAGAGCTGCTGACCGCAGAGAGCACACACTGACAGTGAAGAGAGCACTACCCCCTGTGGAGACTCCAGTGCAGTCTCAGGGACCTAGAGAGGCAATTTACCCACATAAATGAGGGATATGCTGGAGGAAGGGGAGGACAACGATGTCCCAGAGGAAATGACACCAGCAAAATCTTTTCTGTACAGAAAAGGACATTGGAACACACTTCCCCTGGTGACAGTGGGTGCTGGTCCAGACTTGGACACGTGAGACAACTCACCAAGGCAGGGGACACTGACCCTGTCACATCTCAGGGCTCAGGCTAGAAATACTTCAACGCTGGAGTGTTCTAGTGTTTCAAGTCACAGTGCACCTGCTTGACCTCAGGGTCACCTCTTTCCTGTCACTACCATTCATAACTGGCAATTGGGCTTTGTTTTCACAAAAATGTTAAAAAGTTCTAGAATGGTCCCAGAGTTCCCATTGATCTTTCCAACATACGTGCGCTCAGCTCATAGGGCCCTGCTGCGGTCCCCACCCCACACAACTCAGGAGGTACCTGGTGTCTTGGCCCCAGCTCTGCATGTGGCTCTTACCTCGCACCATTGAACACAGCTGCTGCGTTTAAACACTGCCTTCTGGGGCACTGCCCGGCTTTGCGGAGGGTCTCTCCAGCCTGCGGGCGTGTGTCCCAACTAACTGGCCAGCTCTTCCGTGTGTGCCCTCCGCTGAGAGCACTGGAGAGGCTGCCACAAACTGGTAAATAACTTTTTAACATAAAGCACTTTTGGCCAAGAAAGCTCCACTTTAGAAATGGCTGGTTTCCAAACATTATATAGAAACATTTCTATAATAGGCAAAAATTCCTGGCAGCACCTATGACTCAGTGAGTAGAGCACCGGTCCCAAATACCGAGGGTGGAGGGTTCAAACCTGGCCCCGGCCAAACTGCAACAAAAAAATAGCCGGGTGATGTAGCAAGCGCCTGTAGTCCCAGCTACTCGGGAGGCTGAGGCAAGAGAATTGCCTAAGCCCAGGAGTTGGAGGTTGCTATGAGCTGTGTGATGCCACAGCACTCTACCAAGGGTTATAAAGGGAGAATCTGTCTCTACAAAAAAAAAAAATTGGCAAGAATTCCTTCACTGCTTTAATTACTAATTGCAGACTCACAACATGGGCTGGGATATGGAGAACGCTGGGACCCTCCAGTCTCTCAGGAACACACAGCCTTGCAAACACTCCATTAATGGGGCGGCACCTGTGGCTCAGTGAGTAGGGCCCCATATACTAAGGATGGCAGGTTTGAACTGCAACAAAAAATAGTCGGGCGTTGTGGTGGGCACCTCTAGTCCCAGAGGTTGCTGTGAGCTGTCTACCGAAGGTAACAAAGTGAGACTCTGTCTCTTAAAAAAAAAAAAAAAACACTCCATTAATGTAAAAAGTCAACTCTTTCTCTCCTGATGGTCACTCTGGAAATGTTGACCCTGACACTCACAAACCTTCTTCCTCCTCCTCAAGAGGCCAGCACAGCCCTGCCGCCAGGGCTGAAGCCACACCTTCGCCTGAGCACATGGAGGGGACAGTCCGATTAACCAGCCCACTGTTCCGTCCCTTGGCCAATAGCACCATTGAGAGATGCCTGAGGCGGCGCACCCCTGCACGTACTCAGAGGCTCAGCGCCCCGTCCCTTTGTGGCCTCCAAATCTGATACAGGCAGCACCCTCCCCACAGCCTGCACAGCACACGTGCTCAGCCCACTGCGAACAAACCAGATTTGTAGTGCCTCCAGTATTTACCCAATGAACATTTACTGAAAGCCCATGATGTGGTAATTATCATGCCCTCATCCACAAGGTTTGATCCATGATGTCTTGGAGCCTGCATGGCAATAAGCCATGTGATAGCAAGTTCACATCCAAACACCACAGTAAGCAGAGAACAGGGAAAGCATTCTCCCTCCCAGGCCCTGCTGTCTGCTGTCCTCCACAGAGCAATGCCCCTGCCAGGCTCGGTAGCAGCAGGGGAAGAGAGTGTCTGCCAGGGCCTCACTCTGCAGTTGCCAAGAGTACCAACTACCTCATGCCACTGACCTCAGGTAACCATCGACCTTTCCTCTTTTGGGGTCATCTGAGTCACACTTGTCTCTTTTCAAAACAAAATCTTGGCCTTGTCTTTTTCTGGGTGGGGGTACCGAGGACTCTGCTTGGCTTTCACACACTCCTCTCTTGTCATCAAAAGTTAATGCAGGACGGTGCTTGTGACTCAAGGAGTAGGGCACTAGCCCCATATACCAGAGGTGGCGAGTTCAAACCTGGCCCCGACCAAAAAAAAAAAAAAAAAGTCAATGTGACCAACACATTTGCAAAGCTGGCTGGTATTCTGAACCATAGGAGTTACTTTCACAGAGGTGCCCCCAACAAATCACATGCATGGCCAGTCTGCACCTGTGCGTGTTACTTCCAAGTTCTCTGCCCCTCCCAAAAACCAGATGTCATGGAGGTGAGGCTCGAAACCGTCTTGCTGTAATGCACACAGGCTTCCCAAAAGGTAAGCCACTAACTAAGTGGTTTCTGTGTCCCCTCCTCTGTGGCACCACCTGTGACCGTGTGAAACCACAGCACCTTTTGTGGAAGGAGGAATGAATGGCTAGTATCCAGACAGCATCTCATGATGACAGATCACAGGAGGCTGCAGCTCTCAGGCACAAGACACCTACATTCTAGGAAAGCCTGGCAGACACTTGCCATGGCCAGCCATTTTCCTCCTATAACTTCCAAAGTTGATGTCACTTTCTAGAAAACACAAGGCACCTAATTCTGCCAGTGTCCCCTCCGTGACATCTGGTCTTTGAGCTCAAGTTCTCTCCTGGAGTGATGGTTCTCACCCCTCCTCCAGCCTATGCCCATGCCTTCATCCTGACCCACAGAATGACAAGGGACAGTCACAAGTATCTGCCAGGGGCATACCAGCTGGCAACACACCAGCACCACCACATTCACACTATTTCAAGCTCTTGAGTCTTCAGGTGAAACACCGACTAGAACTCTCCCACAAGAAGAGCTAATGAGGCCCAGCCAGTTAACAAATGCAAATACAAAATGCATTCCATTTCTTAGAGTTTTCAATTTTACTTTTAAGTGGGAGCGATGAGCACTGGGTTTTTGAATACTAAGTGGATATAACATTTAATTATTTATGCAAATGAATCGACAAAATGACATCTAGAGATTTCAACATATTTTCCTTTTTGAAGTTTCTCCAAGAGAGTTATGTCGAGAGGCAGCTTTCCTGAGATGTGCCGCAGGAATCAATGGGGAGAAAGAGGCGTGGCAAATGGTCCGGGCTGAATGGAGGGGACAGGCCATGTGTCCAGGACAGCTATGTGAGGTGCTCTTCGCTCAAAGACATGTTTGATCCGAAACACAAAAGCAAACTTATGGCTTCCATAAAAATGAAAGAAAAAGGAAGCTGAATAGTGGAGTAAATCTCTGGTTTCCTTCCCAGGATGTTCTGTGCCACCCAGAGCCATATGTTCTGTTTGATGCAAATGAGGCAGAAGCAAAGTCTAACACTTCTCACATTTAAAAGTAGTGACCACTTATACCTCATACTCATCAATGCTGTGGGGAAATAATGAATTAAAATTAGACCTAAGATCTGGGGTAAAAACAAGTTAGAGTCTGTCTTCACCTTAAACAATGTGGGTCAATTTCATGTTCAGATCCATGGACCTTCCCAGCAGCAACACCGCCAGGAGCCCAGCTCGCTGAGGAAGGGTGGCCTGGACGCGCACCCAAGTTCCACACGGATGGTCAGGTTTCATCACATGCATGCTTCAGTACTTCAGTAATACCCACTTCTCTGAGAATATCTACAGAAAGGTAGCATTAAAATTCAATTTTGCTGGAATTCATTAACTTTACAAGCTGCTGACTCTTCCTCAGAGATCAAAGACTATCATGGGGCCCCTTCAAGGAACTGACCTGCATCAGTGTAGGAAACAGCTGAGGACACAAGTCCCAGGGAGGCCCCTAAACTGTGAAGGATGTATCCAACCTCCAAGAAAGGAAAGCACGGCTCTGGACTCTTCAGCCAACTTGGTTTGCGGAGAACTGGAACAGGCGCTGAGAAATCTCAACAAACCACACTGACAGCAGCTTCAGAACATGACCCCTGAGTTGCAGACCTCGACACAAGTGAGCCAACACCCTGAGCGCTGCCAGAGTCTCCTTCCAGACACTTGTGCATACTGAGACATGTCTTAAAGAATTAAAATAAGAGGAAGATAAAAATGAGGAAAAAAAAAAAGAACCCTCTACTCCCCAAGAAACAGCAAGTATTGGGCTTGGCGCCCGCCACACACAAAAAATTTCTGCACCACAGTCAAACCAGCTCAGGGCTCACACAGGCCTGATGTTCATTCTGTGTGCTCAGTAGTGACATCACCAGCACTGCCCACTCCTGCCACCGTCCACAAATGGGTGGAGGAAAGGGCACCAACAAGTCGGGCACGAGCCAGCTCCCTGCACGGGAGCCACACGCATTAAACTAACCACTGGCCTCCTCCACTAGTCAACTCGAGGGGACAAGAAAAAGAAAGCCTGTGGTGAGGGGCCCTCAAAATGCAAATTTTAAGATAACCAAGGAAATAGGAGCACAAAATAAATCTGTTGGGAACCAGTCCAGTAAGCAGCAGGGAGGAACACGTCCTGCCCACCCGAGCTGTGTGCAGGGTGGCAGGTCAGGGCAGCATTGGGGTGAAGGCAGTGGACCCCAGGGATACCCCCATTTCCTTCCCTGGGTGGGCAGCACAGGCCACGTCTCAGTGGAGAAGCCCTGTGGCCTTGGGGCCCACCTGCACCGTCTTCCTCCCCAGTGACCCTGGCTGTGCCATCCACGTCTGAGCACTCAATGTCACCTGGAACAGTTCTGGAGGGAAGAGATCTCAGCCATAAGCCCCTCTGACATCTCATCTTCTGGGTCAGAGAACAGAAACAAAGACACTGCAGGGCCCTGAAGCCAGAGGGTTAGAGCCAAGACTGGAATCATACTGTGAGACAGCTGTGTGCTGAGCCCCGTCTGTGTGGTCCTTCCCACGTCCGTCTCACTCGAGTCCAACACTCTCCTCTGACAAGCAGTTTCCTTGTTCCCACTTTCTAGATGAGGATGAAGCTGAAGGCCTCATCCTAGGTCCTGGAGCTGGGAAGTGGCCGCAGATTCCAGCACCTACAGGGCCATCCACTAGGCCCCTCCTTACACACTCAGATCTCTCCCTTGCTGCCGAGGGCCCAGATGGTGTGTGACCTGCACTCAGGGTGTCCTACATGTGTAACTGGCGCCATCCACTGGGTCACCTGCTAGGCCCCTGCCTGCACACCAGATCTCTTTCTCACTCCCGGGTGGCCCAGATGGCGTGTAATCTGCACTCAGGGTGTCCCACATGTGTAGCTGGCACCATCCACCAGGCCACGTGCTCCTGTTCTCTGGGCTTTATTAAGCAGCTGCCCTAGTGGGAGAGAAGCAATGATGAAGACAGGCGCAGATGGGTCCTCTCAGCTGTGATGGAATCTGGCCAAGGAGCAAAGAGGGCATCATTTTCTGAAGCTCTGCCTGTGGACGTTCAAAACTCCTAAAGTCTGTAATTATGATATTAGGTCTGGGTGCCACAGTGAACATCGCTTCAAGCAAAAGCAGAGGCAACGTTCATGACTGCTGGAGAAGAAGATCAATTAAAGAACTGACTCATAGGGGGAGGAGCAAGATGGTCGACAGGTACCAGCTTCTGACAGAAGCTCCCATCCAGAGGGAAGGATAAAATCCAGAAAAAAAACAACAAAGTTGAAGACTAGGAGCCCCGCTGAGAGAGAAGAAAGACATCTGCAGGGCATCTCTGCTGAGGCAAGGTGCGTCTCCTAGAAAGCAACCTACAGGTACATAATACATCCCCAAGGAAAGATATCTGACCCCGCCCCCAAGTAAGGTGCGTTTTTTTCTCTTTGTCTGCTCCTGGGAGTTTCCTACAGTTGAGCAGTGAACTGAGGACTTATTGTTTCACCCCACGTGTGAGACCTACAGAAAGAGGGGTCTACTCTTCTACAGGGACCCTGTTGAGACTCTAAACACCCTCTAGCTAGGCAGAAAAATCGAAGTAACGCTGCACAACCATTTGGAATTCCCAGTCCACCCTTCCCCCTTTGCCTGCAGAGACAGTGAGAGGAGGACCAAGAGTAGCATCCCCTCACTCACGGGACCAAGCACCCTGTCCCGGCCCTGCAGCTGGAGAACTGCTGGAGCTGCGTGTTCCCCCTGGCTGCCACTTGGCCACCACCCCTGAGCATCCCAGCGGGGAAGGCTGAGGATTATTCAACCTGCATGTCCTCCTAGGCTGCCACCATTTGGCTGCAACCCCCTGAGCACCGAAGCAGGGCGCCCCAGGAATATATAAACTGCCCACTACCACCCCCACCCCCACGCAGCTACCACTTCCCGGCCGCTCATCAGAACCTGAGTGGCGGAGGACTGTTCCACCTGCACGGCTGCTGCTACTTGGCTGCCGCCCCGGGTACCTGATTGGGGCACACTGAGGACTGTTTGAGCCACAGCTGCTGCCACTTGGCAGTTGCTCCAGGGCACCTTAGTAAGGTGCACCCAGGACAGTTTTACCCGTGTGTCCCCTGCATAGCCACAACTGCTTGGCCGCCAACCCGGGTCAGTTGAGCAGGCACGCAGAGGACTGCTTGAACTGCGTGTCCCCCTAGGCTGCCGCCACTTGGCCACAACCCTCTGGGCACCCGAGCGGGGCGCCCCAAGACCGTTTGACCCACATTTCCCCCATGCAGCTGCCGCTTTACAGCTGCCCCAGGCACCCAAGTGGCAGAAGACTGTCCAATTTGCAGGGCGCCCACTGCTTAGCTGCCGCTGCCGGCACCCAAGCGAGGTATTGCACAGGACTGTTTGACCTACGCGTCCTTTGCATAGCTGCTATTGCTCAGCCGCCAACCCCGGTCACCTGAGTCAGGCACGCAGAGGACTGTTTGAACTGCGTGTCCCCTAGGCTGCCGCTGCTTGGCCACAGCCCCCTGGGCACATGAGTGGGGTGCCCCAGGACTGTTCAACCCACACAACCCCAACACAGCTACCGCTTTGCAGCTGCCTCCAGGCACCTGAGTGGTGGAGGACTGTTTGACCCATGCGGCTACCGCCACTTGGCCACTACCTCCAGACACCGAGGGGGGCACCCCTAAGACTGTTTGACCCATTCAGTCACCGCCCCTGGGCACCTGCACAGGGAGC